>JASTWQ010000064.1:600000-841681 GCA_035220615.1 Leptothorax acervorum
ATAAATAGAATATACAAGCGCTAACTCGGTCAACCAGAAGTTACGATCGGTGTTTCTCGTTCAACAGGAAATTGTAACGTCCAGTTCCTCTTGACATAAAATATCGGTAGCTCGCTTATCGGTGCGCCGTTCGCAAAACACACGCCCATCGATAATACAAAGTGCCCCGGGGATCATGTACTTCTTCTGAGAATTATATAGATACTGAAAATCAACTTTTATTTTTGTCTTTTTTCTAACATTGAGTATATTGAAAGAGTTATAATTTACACGTGTCATTTCTTATAATTCTCCATCAGAAAGAATAATTAAAATAAATGATCTTTGAACTTATTTTGGGACCATAATGTATCATTTTTCACACGAAACTACACGTCGCATAGACGTTAGTGAAAAAAAATTTCAGAAACTAAACGAATAGACAAATCAATTCCAGTTACGAAATAAATGATATCAAATTCTAGTTTTTAAAAAAATATAAGCTATTTTTCTCTTCGCGTTACATCTTTACTCTGGTCCATCAGCTATAAATCGATTTACATATATCAAAGTTATTTAAACATTAATTTCAAACAAAAGAAAATTAATTAGTCGCGAAATATATCGCATCAAGACCATCAAGTGCTCAATTCTGAGAAAGAATTAGACATCAGTTCTGGGCGTATTATGGAACTTTTCGGAATGGATTCCGATCGGAATTATTCCGTTTTCCCTAGAAAACACAATAGAAATCTAGGAAATAACTGAACAATTCCGATCGGAATCAATTCCGAAAAGTTCCATAATACGTGCCCAGGGCACGTTCATTATGGAACTTTTCGGAATGGATTCCGATCGGAATTATTTCGTTTTTCCTAGAAAATACAATAAAAATTTAGGAAATAACTATATATACAAACAATTCCGATCGGAATCTACTTCGAGAAGTTCCGTAATACATGCGAGGAGATACACCGGGTTTCGGGACACTGGTTATGCCGCAACGCGGATTCGTATGCGACATTAACGACTTTACCGGATGTTATCGCGCGCTAAATCTACCGTAACTCGCGCGTTATTAAACGTCGCGGCCTCAGTAGCCGGCCGGCCGGCCGCATAACTGTTTGCCGTTTCAGGCGAATCAAAGACGAGACCGGGTGGAATCGGTATCGCCGGACTAAATCGGCATCGAGCGTCCGTGCGTAAAGAGCAGCGATCCACTGTGAGATAGCCTTGTCATCGAAGTCTCGCGCATCCGGCGCATGAAATATTCAATTAAATTTGCATGGAATGTTCAATTAAATTGTCACCAATGATAGGAAGTGCCATTTCCCTTTGCAACTTGATTAAGACTGTGTTAAAAATAATTATTTAGATATTCCGCACGCGGACTGTTGTTGGTTGCAGAGAATATGCTCGTAATATACATATAATTCAAGCAGATCATGAAAAAGGAGCAGAAATATTAGGTCATAAAAAAGCAAACGACATTATAAAATGATAGTTTTATACATATTACACTATAGCACGTAAATTTTAACAATATCAAAATAGTTATGGCAATAAAAGACGACCATCAATCGTTATCCCATAATATATATATAGTTACTATAAAAAATATAGTTTAGGATATACGTATATATAATATATAAATAGGGTAGGTATCCATATTACTGTGCCTGTCCCTATTAGTGTGCCTTTGTATTTCAAGAAGTTATAAATAAAAAAAAATTGCACAAATAAATAGAAGAAATAAATTTTTTTATTTCAATTTACACAAATAAATAGAAAGAAGAAAATTTATTCTTTCTATTTATTTGTGCAAATTTTTTTTATAACTTCTTTAAATACAAAGACTGCACGCTAATTGGGACAGGCATAGTAATATGGACACCTACCCTAGAAATGTGTTAATAAATATAAGTAGATTATTATTCTGTGCGCAACTAGATAACTTTTGTACCTTTATATTATGTAAATTTCTAAACTTTAATGTGCACACCTGTACGTTTAAAACAACGGTCGCGTGGGTTAACACATTATTATGTAACATTCGCCCACGTTCGGCACGTAGGTCGTACACGGACACCCGATATTCCTAATTCGTCAGCATTTGATTTATGCGACCTCGATATATACGCGGCCTTGCCGAGCGAATTTATGAGACAAAGAAGCGCGCGCGCGCGAGTGTTCAAATTGTTTATCGTATACGCAATCGTTTTTTCTCCTGTCGTTCGCCCGGCACGCATTGTGCGCGTCGCGAACAAGTGCAGCGATTAATAATATCGCACTTAATAATATTAATTTTCCGTGGAAATTCGCACGATTTACACTGTCAGCAAATGTTATCGAACGAATCCATCGCTGAGAATTTACTTTATATATACGTTATATTTTCTATTATCTTCCACGTCGATCACCACATTCAAACGGCATCACGCGGAAATATTTACGCTGAAACCACCGTAATTTTTACCGGAACTGCACGGGAGTTTAGCGTAGCGTTTTCAGCAATTACCGAACGCATCTAATCGTGGAGAAGAGGAATCGCAATCGAGAAATTCGAAATGATGATGTATTACTGTTGTCAGAGACCCCACGTCGATTGTCGCGAGCACAGACGCGGTTATATTCGCACTTAACTCATGGCTCTCATTTAGCAATTTCGACAATTTATCCTGGACTCTCTCTTAACGCAACTCGCCGACTCGTGACCGGCCACCGTCGTATCTTCCCGGCGACTAATCGTCGTGACTCGTGAGGTCGCCGGAATATGGGTCCCGCGGACGCACTCCGGCGCTCGGTGAAAGGAGAGAAACTCCGTAAATAATACAGTGGGGATGGATGACGATGGCTCCTTTTTTTTTTTTTCTTCTTCTCGTCCCTGTCTCGCCGCGATTCTCGTACGCACCCGCGGTGCGTGTGCGTATGCGATTCGCGATGAAACGCATGCCCGTAAAAGCGGCACGGCGAGACGCCGATAGATGACAAGGCTCTCTCCCTTATCATCGTGTACAAGCTGTCCTCCCGCGGGGATGACTGATCTACACGGTAATTTGAGCTTGGCGAACCGACGAACCCGAGCTCAATACACTGCAGACACTCACGTATGCATTTACACGTCGTATACATATTTTTGCGAACAATAAACATTTGGGAAAAAGTGGAAGTGAAATACGATCTAAATTTTAAGAATAATAAGCAGAGTAAGAACACAGGACCCGCATACGTTTAGCTCATTTTTTACTTATATTATAGTTAAAACAAAAGTGATGTAGCTATCAGTCAATGCCTCGACATGAGATTTCTACGCGGATGTCCCGCATTCTCGTCCCCCATTTAGCACGAACGCGATTTTGAATTTATTTCTAAACGACCGACTCCTTTCTCCGACTTTGACGACACGAGAGAATTTCTCGTTTATAGAAAATAATGTAAATCAGATTTCAGAAAGCAGATTTAACTTACGTCACACTTACGGAGGTGGATTATAATGATTATATACATATTACGCATATATAGTAAAACTCGAAAGTGGACAGTTCAACGTTTAGCAATGATGGTTAAGCAATATTTTCATCTATGTACGTCATTTCCTTATTACTTTAACTTTTTCTATTATGAAGATTTGTATAATGTATTACGTTCTGCGCACTATTCAATGAATTTACGTAGCTTTACGAAATCTCTTACATGAAGAAATCTTATAAGAGAACATGAAATATTAATTTTAACGCAATGTATCACAGTGTTACCAAATTCATTACTTGATGTATAATATTCTAGAAATGTAGTTCGCTCCATATAGAAGATCCTTAGCCATTTCGAAAACAGAATTAATTCAACAGTATCAAAATCACAAAACAATCGATTTCGAATAAAAATTTGTTAAAAAGCAAATGAGTGCTTATGATAAGCAAATAAGTGTAGATTTTAATTAAACTTTGACAATTACTATAATCTCAATCTATTTTATATGTATATTTTAGAGTAATTTCGTGGTGTTCGTGATATAGAAGAGTCAAACGGAATCCCACAACGTCAGATGTACGAAAACAAATAAGAAGAAAGCTCGAAGAAGGCGGACGCGATAATACGATTTCGCTTGTGGTCCACGTACTCGGTGGTACTGCAAGGAGATACCGTCCGATGCTGGGGAAGGCCGCGAAGAAGGAGCTCGATAACGGTATCCGTCGCGAATGATCCCCACCCGGGATCGAGATGCCGTAGACATAGTCGAACGGGCCGAGAGAAGACGAACGGGAAATAAGATACGTCCACATTTTTCGCGGCCCCTCGTAACACGCACCTGTCGCCGCGGCGACGACGCCGACGTCGCGCGCTTGCTGCGGGAAACAAGCGTTTATAATTCTGAGGTTTACACACCTATCGATTTACCACCGCCGTTTCATTTAATCTTTCTCATTCCCGACGCAAACGCATAGTTATACGGATTTGGCATGTACGATAATAGCTAAATTATCGTTAGGAAATCATTTCTGTGGAAATTTCTGTGGAAATATTACGATGTAGATATGCTAATAACGACGGTAAAACACATACGAAATTTATGAAATCGCATTACAAACGTTACTTACAAGGATACAAATGATATTATGAGGGATATAAATGATATATAATTATTAATTCGCTATAACAACTTAAAATTAGCTTTCTACTTCCAGATAACTACGTTCCCAAGATATCGCGAAAAAAATCGGATTGTAAAATTTTAAGTACCATACGCGGAGAAAAGTCGAAGGAACATAATATCAGGAATACTATAATGTACGACTTTAGATTTTTCCGGGGCCACGACTGGCATAACATTACAAGCGGAACCAGATTCCGCAGTGGTATAGTTTTCCCTCGCTGCAGGCTGCTGAACGTATAACTACTTTTACCACATATACGGCAGGAATGTCTAATTGTGCACGCGTTTCTGATTGAGACCCACTTTCCTCTTCCGGTAACAAGGGCACGCGATTTTTTTTTTGCGGAAAAAGTAGGGGGCGTGTTAACAGCGCGCTACTAAATTTCTTAAATCAGCATCCGCCTCGACTGTCACAATTTAATGAAATTTCTTAAGATAATATAGATTGTTACATCTTTTTCGTTGGTGTACTCGAGAATAAATTTATAAATTTAGGATCTCAGATCATGGTTCGATAGGCAATAAAAATCCCGCACCTGTGTGCATGGCGATTAGCGTCGTCAGCGTTTCTTCTTCGTTATTCCTGGTGACTAGACATCCTGGTTTCCGAGGACATGCCATCCTTCTTGAAATGCCCCTGGCATGTCCCCGGATGTCATCAGGAGTTCCAGTTTTGCATTTAAAATACACGAATACACATTAAAAGACACGTTCGCATTTCTCTATATATTTAATACTGCGTCACATCAAAATTTCAAATCTTTAATAACGTTACAATATTATTAATTAACACGTAACGTGAGAAAATAATTTTTATAACGACGAAATATAAATTTCCACCTTTGTTCCCTCGTTAAAAATCGCGAGAACGAAGTTTCCTTCCCGTAGTCGCTGCACGTGCAGAGGAGTATAATCGAGTTTAAGGTAAGTGGGGTAGTTTCTGACACTGTTAAAAAAAAGAGGTAGTTTCTGACACATAAAAAAAAGTAGTTTCTGACACATTTAAAAAAAAAGTGTCTGTGCAATAATCAACAGCAAAAAACGCTCTTTAATTTGCCTGTAATTTTTTTTATATTTGACAAAAACTTTATTTTTTACAAATATAAATGTACCGTCAGTGTCAGGAACTGCAACAGTGTCATTAACTCCCCCCTTTACCTTATTGCTGATGAGGAATAGCCGGTCTACGGTGACAGCGAGAAGCAGTACGAAGATGCCCGCTCGTTCGGTTCGCTAATCCACGAGCAAGGGCGTCGCCCTTCGTGCTCACGTCTTACGTTGGCGTAAGGCGTAACAGAAGCCCGATACCGAGCAGAGCAGCACGCAGCAGGAAACGCAACCAAGTACGTCCAAACGCGTGTGCGCGCCGCGTCGTTGCTCCGCGTCGAGGCGTTTCACGGGCATTTTTAGTCGGTCGATGACTCCGAAGTTGTATTAAACACCGGCTACGCCGTAATTAAAATTACGTAGTACTTGGAGTTGGAAACGCACCGCTGATTTGCGCGCGCGGTTTTCCTCGTTGCCCAGGAGTGTGTCGAGATCACGGTGAAGAAGAATACGATGGTGCATCCGATCGTACACAATAGCGTTATTGGCGAATCCGTCGCGAATTACAGACCTGTGCCGCTCGGTAGCAAGCGCGTGATTCATTTATCACTTCTTTACAACTACTAATCACGTGATTCATTTATTACTACTTTACAACTCCTTTACACCTAATAATCACGAACTCGTAAGCGAGAAGCGAATATAATTATAGATTCACTGACAGTCGCAATTTGTAATCGTCAGTAATCTGAGTGACGGCTCCCGACCGCGCTTATCGATTAATTCTCCGTTGTCGATCAACGATCGCCGCTCCGATCGTATCTTCAAATTGCAAAATAATAGATATATAGGAATCTCGATTGCGATCGAATTGATTGCAATCGGATTCCGAATGGTTTAAGAATTTGCGGGCGCGAAGGAAACTCGAGAAGGGAAGCGAAAGAACTAAGGGAAGATAAAAAATGTACAGATTTTCGCGGGGAGACGGGAGAGCATGATCGTTCCGGTTTATACCTCGGTCTAATTAGAAACGGCATGTCTCAGGCAGCTTCAAGGCTGTCGCGTCCTTCGTGATCATTGCACGCTCGACATATTACCACACGAAGGAGGATCGCCCCACGCTCGGCAAGGGAGAAAGGCGATGTATGGCGAAAGAGTGTGCGTGCGTGTGTGTGTGTGTATGCGCTGTATATGTATTACACGGCGCATCCGGGGAATTGTACTGAGGATGCACCGAGCGCACATTTAACCCGTCCGCGTCAGTGGAAAAGGTTGGGTATGCTAGATCCAGCTTGTTCCGCAACTCGCCCTAATTCGAACCATTGTTATTCGCATAAATTAATGTACACACGTTCAAGAGTAGAGGACTCGCGAATCGGTAACGATTTAAACCAAACTGGAGAGAGAAGCTTATTTTGATCGGTTTTGAAGCTGGTTTTAAAAAAAGGGAAATAATGTCAAATGCGCTATGAAGAGCAATCGAATATTTCAAGATTGAGGGCCAGTTTTTCAATAATCGCTTAACTTTAATCTTAGCTTAACTCACTCTTTGTCTCTTTTTAACTATCCCTTTTAGGGTCAGTTTTTCAATAGTCGCTTAACTTTAATCTTAACTCACTCTTCGTCTCTTTCTAACTATCCCTTTTAGAAAAAGATGAAGAGTATGTTTAGCTAAACTTCAGTTTAAACGCCTATATTGAAAAACTGGCCCTTACACGGAGAAAATTTTATATTAAATTTTACTATGGTGTCGCACCAATAAGACTATATCATTTAAACTTATACTCCTTGAGATGGTCCGCAGTTGGTGCGACACCATAGTGAAATTTAATATAAAATTTTCTCCGTGTAGAAAAATATGAAGAGTGAGTTTAGCTAAACTTCGGTTTAAACGACTATTGAAAAACTGACCCCCAATAAGCCTAAGTTTAAGACTTGAACGTTTTGTAGAAATCAAGAATGGAAAAAAGATTAATTCTCCATTAAGCTTTTGATTTCGACGATCGGGGGCACCATTTCACACAAATCGACTTCTTCCATATTTAATTTATATATTTCTTATACGTGACGTGATGGATTAAACTTCAAATATCACGACGATCCTATAAGATAAGTCACAAAAATATTTAAAAAATGTCCCAAATTTGATTTATCTTTCGGACGTTTTTCGGCTAATTTGGGAAACATTTAATCTTATTATCGATAACTTCCAAACTTCGTAAATGACTGGGTTAACGGTGAACAATCGCGAGTTCAGGTGATTTCAAATTACCTGAAGCTTTATGTCCGGAAGTATCAGCATCGTTCGCGCGTCCGTTCGCCAGTGCGAACCGCGGGTATCCGAATTCACTTTTCGATCCGTGTCCTCGCCTTCCCGAGCTTCGCGTATTCGCGTCGAATGTCCTTCTCTCGGGATGAGAGGCGGTTGCCTCTTCGTTGTCTTCTACGGAATTTTCTGGAACCTCCGCCGCGGAGTTCCCGTGGAACGCTCGCGGTCGCGTCGTTCGCACGGTCGACCGGAAGTGCGAGGTGGCTCGACTCTCAACGTACCGATATATTCGGTGAACACCCGGTCCACGGGATATTTCAACGATATTCGCGAGTGATCGCTCTCGCGGAGAACAAAAATCGCGCACTAGTCTACGGTCTACGCGATGAAAGACGCGAGAGTTGTCGCGTTATCCGAGAGGAAGAAAGCGACGGTACGTTTCTTCACGTATAGCGCCCGGGGAGAACTATTGGAGAACCTCACCGCGTCGCGCGGAGAGAACGGAGAACACTTCGGCCTGCAGCCGGAAGGACGAGGTCGGTGAAATCTCGAGGTCGTCGAACGGATGACGTTCGATCAACAGGCGAGTTTTAAATTTAAAGCACGAAGTTGGAGCCCGACCGCGACGCGATCGACGCGATGGCGTACGCGACTTCCCGATCGGCATAGACGGCGACGATCCATCAACGGCAACCTAGAGCTCGGCTGGAATCGGCCGCGATCGGTGCAGCTCGGCGAAAGGGAAAAAGAAAGGGTGAGCACAGAAAGAAGAGTAGGGATGGGCCCGGTCCCCCGGTCGCGAGGATGGGCCTGCTATGCGGCCCACCGCTCTACGAGGAGGTAGGAAGGGTGGGCGGAGGGAAACACCGCGTGTTTCTCCGCAAAACCGTGATAAATTTCTCGACGGAGATCTCGAACAACCTTCGACAACCTTTAAGGAAATCGAGATCGGTAATTAGTATTGTAACGCGATAACTTGACGATTTTATAGCAAAAGTAATACCTAGTAAAGTATAGTTCATCGAGGATGATCTTTAAAGATTAAGTTCTCAACATCCTCGAATCAATGTTTTTGTGACACTGGAGAACAGTAGGGAGAGATGGAACGTTTCCTATTTTGTGAGAAAATATGATAGGAATGATAATGGCGCCAGTTTTTTGATCGCCAATTTATCGCGTCGTTAATCAGAGAATCATGATACAAGACAGACACAGTTACTCGCAGTATTAACGTTGTCGTGATTGCAAATGTCATGCGAACGTGAACTATCCCTGAAATTGCAATAAGGTCTTTCGAGGATTTCTAGGCAGGTATAATCGTGTCCAAAAGTATTTAAACATATAACTAAATCATAATAAGAACAAATAATAAATATTTACTATTTGTATTTGTTACGTATTCGCGTGTAAAATGTTTAACAATTTTTTTTCCACGATAAATGATTTATTACCTGTTATCCAATGCAAAGATTATAATATATTGTTCTTCTTTCTCTCTTTATCTCTCTATTTTTCTGTTATTTAAATAACTTTCAGAATAGCTTCGGATTTCTATTTCTACATTTAGAAAATCACATTCGCGATCTCGCATGTACTTGTTCGACCGCTGTGATGATTGAGCTGAATGCGACAGATGGTTGCAAGACCTTTTCTTCTTTAAGGTAGCACCTTATAAGTATTTGCACTTCGACATTCCAAGCTGACTAGACTAGATTACCGACGTTTTTTATACACTTCGAGTTAGTAGCTTGAAAATCTAGCAAAATCGGTTTGTTAAAACGAACAAACTGCGACATGAAAAATTATATTGGGATCTGACATCCGCAATCACGCTGTCTGGTGGTAAAAAGTAACACTATTCGAAGCCCACCAGAATATCACAATTGTCATTATGGAAGAAAGAAAGAAAGTGAAAAAAGAATAAAAGTGTGTTTGCTGCATTTTAAAAAAGATGATTAGTATGATTACATACTGCCAGAGGTAAGCTAATACTTAACGAAAAAGGTTAAGGCCCGGACACATAGAAAAACTTAAGCAGTGAAACGTAGGCAGTAAGGAAATCAACAGTTTGGATTTGCTAACGCTTAAGTTATGTCCTAAGTTCTGAACTGTGATTGGGCTGATTCGCTTACTGCCTACGTTTTACTGCTTAAGTTTTTTTGTGTGCCCTTAGAAGATGGGCTTCTCGGCGCCATTGCTAGACTCCGCCCCCATGTCAGATCCCAATATACATATAACTTATATTTATGTCTAATCCATATAGCTAGAATTTAACATTTCTCTCTTTTTTGCACATCTCAACTTTTTATTACCAATTAAATCGTACCTAATCTACTAAAATTCTCCCATTTTGATGATAATGTCAATTAAGTCATTCTTTGTGTGCATAAATCCATTATGTTGAACGACGAATAATCGAGCTCTCGTTTCATTTCCGGGGTTGGGTTTCCGATTACAACGCACCTTCACGACCTACGTAAAAATTACGCGAGGTTTGGTTCACGGAGGGGATTACGGATTGGAACAAAACGAATGTAAAATTCAGAATGCGGAATCTCCTGCAAATCGAAAGTCGCAAGATGGAAAGCCGACGTGTCGTCGCTGCCGAGAGAACGGCGCTGAGAGAAAGGCGCTCGCGATGATTAGTTCACGCGGACCAACGCGGACGCAGATGGGCACGGAACCGCGGGGATTTTTCTGCCACCTGTTAATGGAACGCAATCTTTTCGAACATTCCGGACTGGACCGGAAAAATTTCCGCATAGAGGAAAAAGGCGTGCGTTACACTTGCCGCTCCAGGGAACACGTGCGCGGTCGAGCGTTATTTACGTAATCGATTGCGAAAGGACCGATCGTTTTTTTTTTTTTTTTTTTACCAGTCATATACCTGGCAAAACGCGTAAAACGCGTATTCGAGCGTAAAAATGGGACGCACCCTGAGCGACTCGCGTGACGCAGAAATACCACGGCTCTCGGCATCGAGACCGAATATTGCGATTTACGTGCACGTTGCGTGATTACTTTTTCGTATTTAGCAGCCTCGGCGTTATGGCAGTTTAGCGCGATACATGCAAACAAGCGCATCCGTTCGATTTCGTTCTACGTGAGGCGTGTCTATAAACGCTGATTTACTGCGAATAGTCACGTCTTCTACGACCGCTAATGAAAATGTTTGTGGAAGAGCTATATCTCTGCGAAATTAATTCTAATACTTTCGATGGAATCCTTGAAATGTACAGAACTTCAAAGAACTTCAAAGACACATGATAAGTATTAATCGAATCTTAATTGCTTCAAATTTTCTATAGATAAAATTATATCAACCCAAAAATGGGCGCATGGGGTGGTTTTTACACCCCAGTATCGAAAAAATAAAACAGTAATTTTCAATGTGCTTCATTAGTTTTTTAAATATATTTTTGTTTCGATCCTCATTTTTTTCAGCAAATGTTGAGTGAATCTACATACATACATAGTGCTCTCAAATACTAATAAATTATAGAAAAAAGCAAAAATATGCAATATGTAATGAATAACAATGACTTTTAATTAAGGGGTAAATATTACGGCTGTACTTCCGAATGGGACACCCCTCCGATTGGGATGGGGTTTTGCAGGTAATTTTGTCACGATATCTAGAGATTATGGATCGATGTTCTATCTTCGGGTTTTTTGTAATTTTCTAGATTTGGAGGTGAAGTCCCTCGCAGAGGGGCGAAACCTACTACATCCACGCACGCACTTTCCCACCCACACAATTGGTTACCTCTTTATAATGTTATTCTTAATACATACAGTGGAACATAATGTAAAAGACATTTTTCTGATTGTCAGGTTAAAATCTAGAAAATTATAGAAAACCCGAAGATAGGACATCAATAAATAATCTCCAGATATCGTGATAAAATCACCTGCAAAAAGCAAGACCCCATCCCAATCGGAGGTGTGTCCCATTCGGAAGAACACCCAAAATTACTCCAAGTGACGTTTCCAACTCGTCCGCGCGCATTTTGTCACTTAATTCAATGTTATGCAAGCGAGTCTTCCTCTGAGGAGACGCAAACAAACCTAATCAAAGATAACAAACAAATTTATTACAAAGATGCTATTGCTCTTTTCGTTGCCAACTGGTCGTAATTTTAATCTCAAAATGATACATGGAAGGTCCAACGATTTTCAGTTCTTAGTTCTGACTGAAATACCGGATGAAGATTATTTTTTGTTGACGACAGAATGTTGTGTTTTTTCGAGGTCCTTAAGTAAGCGATAAAATCACGGACCGTGGCAAGGTTAACGAGCGGCCACGACGCGAATTGTGTTTCGCGTTTAGAGGCACGGAGGCATCGCCGCGTGTCGCCGGCGCGTCCGATTACGCACGGTGCAACGTGACTCACGTAGGACCCATCGTTCGTATGGCGCCCGCCGAGGAGGAGGAAAACGCGAGGAAGCAACGTCTCCGTCGTTCGGGAGCACCGGAAGGGCCGACAGCTGCGACGGCGTGACTCACGCGAGCACACCGCCGGCATACGTTATTAAAGGCACTCGAGTGTCGTCTCGTTTTCCATTGTGTGCGCACCGCGCTACCTTGCAGCAGACGAAACCGATGATGCGAAGTTGGAAATCAATGACGGGCTCGAAATTTAGTCGAAGAGTATTATTGTGCAAAGCATGATACCGCGAATTTTCTAACATACTCGCATACATTCTCGCATACACACCGATTTAAATTAATCCAGAATCAAAATTTCTCGAAACATAATAATAATTATACTGTTTGTTAATTAAATAAAGTAATATGATAATTTTATTTTATAAGGCATTTTATACTGACATGAAAGACAAGAAGATAGATATCGCGCAAATTAAATTTTTAACGCCTGATATATACGAATCTCATACCGTGATTTGAATTTCAGTTTCACTGACTCCCATCTTTCTTTTCGTGCTATATGATTTTTTAAAATACGTTTAATTAAATATACTTTTAAAACAAAATAGGGAAACAATGTGTAAGATAAAATAAGAGTATCAGCGAGTCAAAATAATTTAAGTACGTGATTCGATTTCACTTTTTTTTCCACGCTCAGACTTTGAACGAAGAAACGGAAAAGAATAAAATTTCAAGAAAGGAAACGCGATTGAGGAAACGACAAACTTAGATTAGCGATCTCGCCCTCGGGAAAAGAGTCAGTCACTTGTTCAAGGGAAGCACGTGCCAGCTGATCGGTTAGTAATTGCCATCACGACATGTCCCTTGTGACTCGGTGCCAGACGACATACGGCAGGCGCCAGATAACAAAGAACGTGCCCTAGCCGGTCTTTCTCTCCACGTGATATCGACATGAGCAAGATTACGAGTAATTCTTTTCCATTTCCAATCTTTCTTTTAATCTTGTGCTTTTGTGTTCTCGCTTTAATAAACTTTTAATTTTAGAGTCCTTTCTCCTCTCCCCCTTCTCGCTCTCTCTTTCTCATTATAAAAAGATGCAATCTTTTAAGCGTCGAAAGATTGCACGATAAAGTTTAAATAAAGGAACAATTGTAGTTCTAAGATACCACGAGAATGAAAGAAAAGAATTTTTTTCGCTACACAACACTGCACCGCGGAGATAATCGGATATTTTTACTTTAATACTTAATCTCTTTTCGCGCTATAAATTGCAAGCGATATATTGACTGGATTATTATCTTTCTGATGAGATAAGATTCGGGAAGCATGGGTGAATCATTCGATTGTAAATTTCTGATTACACGATTTTTTTCCGATAGGAAAGGGTTGTTTTCTTACGTTTGTTTCTATATCCGTGGCATGACGAAGCAACTCCGTACTGCAGATTCGCTGACGTATATGGCATTTCGCGAATTCTATAGGTCGTGGATGATTTCACGCGTATACGCAGAATCTATTCTCGCGTACCGCAATGCGATTCTCCGTCGTTACGTCTTGTTTATGTCCTTTTCATATGGAAAGACCGGTATGTTAACGCAACGATGTCTAATAAATGTTTTCTATATTACCGTCTGCAATATAAATAAACGATAAAATTTGTGGTGAACGAATAATCTCTTGCGAAAAAATGTTCAAGATAATCCGTGGACACGAGATGCGATGTAAAATTTTTTATTATGTAAAACTCAGGAATGCAAACGTAATTCTGATTAGCATGTTTGTATAATCAAAGTGTAATAGACAGAAAAGCTAAGAGCAGAAGCGGTAATTAACATATAATAATTAACATATTTATCCGATTGCAGGTATAATGAATAAAAAAACGTGCTAATAAATTAAAGATCCGATGACGAAAACTCTGATATTGCTCGTGAAGTTGAAAACGACACAATTTTTATTTAAATATTTATTTAAATAACATCTACTGTATTTATTTAAATAACATTTATTTATTTAAATGCATTTTATATAAATAAAACTTACTGTAATTAATATTAACATAATAATATTAGATTTATGTTTCTAAAACTATATGTGGATTTATAATTAAAAGCATATGTTTTAACTGTTTTATTATGTGAGTATACTTTTCGACAGAACAATCTCAATTATTTGATAAAGGAACACAGCGCTTACACGCAACTGCATCTTGTACCATATAGATCGCAGAAAGGCAACGATTTACGAATTAAATAAAAATTGCGTGGATCGCGCCGCGTGGAGCGGAAAGAAAGAGAAAGAGTGAAAGAGAGACAGATTGAAAAAAAAAAAAGAGGAACAGGGAACAGGTGCGTTACGCATCTCGCGACTTCCGGTACGGTAGACGAAGGCGCGGCGCGTAACGCGCGGCGGAGAACGGAGCGAGCGTATCCGCTCGAGCGTATTCCGGTCGCGGTCGGAGCGACCCAACCGCGCGATCGTTGCCCGAGTTTACTCCCGTTTTCTCGACACGGACGAGCGACGACGACGGCGCGGGCGAGATCGAGCGGGTACACGGAGCACGGAGGGCGTGTGTACGCAACAAGCTCTCGGCACGGCGCGGCGACCCGGGAACGCGACCCGCGATGTAAAACGACGACGGCGACGTAAAGCGAGCCACGCGGCCGGTTCGCCGCCCCGACCTTGCGCGCGTTACTCCACTTTCGAAGGAGGCTAACCGCGGAGGCGAGCGTTGCACCGCGACGCGGTACGCGCTTCGCCTCGCCTTGCCGCGCGCGCGTTTAGCCGTATAGGTACGTGAGCGCGAGCGGCACGTTTTAACCCTCTCATGCGTGACACGACCCGCGTCCGCGGACACTTCTGTTTTCACAGTGGAATGCAGGTGCATCACGATGACTTATGTTACAGCGCGAGCGCGCGCGAGGAGTCGTTTGTCTTGGCAACACGCGTCTTTGTGAATTTAAAGCTCGACGCGTTACTTGTCCTTTTCAACTTTCAAATTAGTGGATTATCTATTAAACTTTTTCAGTTTAAAACAGATGGTAATAAAATCTTTGAGCAAACTCAGCTTTCTCAGTTGCGAAACCTCGCTATGTTTACAGGTGCTCCTTATGTTTGTTTAGTTGATTAAAATAGATTTCTAAGAATATGAAGCTACTATAATGTATGAAAATATTGTTTTAATCGTTTTCAAAGGTTAATCCTTAAGCGACTTTTCGATGCTTCGTGTATCTCTCTTATAAAATTTGAATAAAAAACGCGCACTAAAAAAAAAATTTATTATTTGCAAGAAAATTGATTTCTATAAATTTAGTTTCCTTAATTCAAAGAAGTATTAGGTAGATTTGAGAAAACATTTTTCTAAATTTAAAATATTTTCTCAAATCTACCTTAAAAAAAAATATATTTCTTTGAATTAAGGAAACTAAATTTATAAAAATCAATTTTCTTGCAAGTTTGCACATATGCATATGTAAAAAGCCTTCTCTGACCTTTCTGTCCCTTCCGAATGGGAAAAATTGCGCATTTAAGGATTAAAATAAACGACTTTTAATTTTATACTTCTTGATCATCGAACGCGTAAAAATGTTAATTGCGAGAACGATGTGGCTTGCTGCAAAAAATGCAGGGTTGGGAAGTAACTCGTTACTTGTAACGAAGTTACAGTTATAGTTACTTTTTTTTGGTAACTATAACTTAACTTTGTTACTTTTTTTCCATCTATAACTTTAACTTAACTTAGTTACATTTTTTTGGTAACTGGTAACTAATATTTAATAGTTACTCTAATAGATACTTTATATTCTTATTTTATACTTTATATTTTTTTTTGTTTTTAATCAACAAATAAGAGGTCTCGAGTCCGCACAAAAAGAATTGTATCAATTCTTAAAATCGAATAATTGCCACGTAAACTTTTTATTAAAATTTTTATTAATTTTAAAAAAATTTAATTATACTATGTTTTATATTATACAGGGTGTTCCCGGGTTAAACAACCAAACTTAAAATATGAGTATATAGGATCTCAAAACAAGAAAATTTTTCCTCTAGAGGTATGCTCGCAAAAGCTTCGTTCAAGAGATATTAACTTCTAAAGTTACAAAATTAGGAATGAATAATTTTGAAATAATATAGGTTTATCCTCTTTACTGCTAAACAGTAATCAAGATCAAAACAATTATCCTCTTTACTATATGCTTAACAGTAATCAAAATCAAAATAATTATCCTCTTTATTGTTTTACAGTAACCAAAATTTAAGTAAATATTTTGTTCAGAATGATAGCTTCTAGCCCAGAGACAAGCGTTGCACCTATCAGTAAAAGAACAAGTGGCTAATTGACATTGTGCGTTTGTTATTCCTTCGCACGCTTGCACTATCTTCCGTTTTTGTTATGATTAAAGGTTATTTCATACATATTTCATACAGGCATTTTATACACTTTTTGCTTGAGAACATTTCATTCAAAAAATCTATTGGTGTTAAATCATTTTGAACAAGATATTTATTACTTAAATTTTGATTACTATAAAGCAGTAAAGAGGATAATTATTTTAATTTTGATTACTGTTAAGCAGTAAAAAAAATAATTATTATAATTTTGATTAATGTTTAGCAATAAAGAAGATTAGAAAATAATGATTATAATTTTGATTACTGTACATTTTGATTACTGTTGAGGATAAACCTACTTTATTTTGAAATTATTTATTTATAATAGTTCTGCAACTTCAAAAGTAAATATCTCTTGAACGAAGTGTTTGCGAGCATACCTCCAGAAGAAAGTTTTTCTTGTTTTGAGATCCTAAACTCATATGTCAAGTTTGGCCGTTTAACCCGGAAACATCCTGTATAAGGTGACATAATTAAGTATGTAGTACATAATAAATTATTAATTAACTAAAGTTTGAAATATAAGATTCTTATATATTTAAAATGATAGTACACATTTATTGCAAGAAAGTAACTGAAAAGTAACGACTCGTTACTTTTTGAGTTATTGTAACTGCAACATGTTACTTTTCAAAGTCGGTAACTTGTAACTGTAACTAGTTACTTTTTCAATGAAAAAAACTTTAACTGTAACTAGATACTTCTACAAAATAACTTTCCCAACCCTGAAAAAATGTATGCTCTCTCGTGGCTACACAGATAATCCACATTGCGTGGATGCGCGATAACGCACTCACCGATTCTGATAAAAACAAGCACTTGTTAAAAGTATTGATAAACATAAGTTGTTCGATAAATGCATGACGATGACGTGTCCCAGCATTTTACCATGAATGTCGCGTATGCAACCGTTCTCCTCACTGCACCGCGCAATTTCACAATTTATTCTTTGCGACACGAAGTATGACGTAAATTGACTTGTTCTCGTGAGGGAAAAAGATGGTAATTCATAATGATTCACGTACATCTCCATGACAAACGGAACTTTACTATTTCTAAATTACTTGCCAATTTGCTTAAGTAAAAATAACTTATTCCGCAATTTATGTTTCGCGGTTAATTTATAATTCCTTGCCTGATGGTTAGAATTTTAATGAGACAGAAAATTTCATGTAAACCCATGTCCTACGTGCGTCGCAAGATAACCGACAATTTCCTGACAAACAATATTTAACGCCTTGGATTTTGTCTTTGTAAATAGCAGTCAAATTTATAAAAATAAATGCAAAATTTTTAGCCTCTCTATAAGCTAGTCCTTAAAACTTTTTTTAATAAAAAAAAAAAATGCCAAATTTCTAATTTTATTCTAGAAATAGCGATTCAAACAACGATTTTAGTTCTAAATTTACGTCGAGTTTAAAACGTTCGAGCTAGACGAAACTGGACGAGACTTTGTATCGCGCTTGGCGCTTAATCGAAAAGTAATCGCCATCCACGCGGGTGTGATTATATCGTTAATACATTCAGAAGCCGAGCGGAAAGGCACGCATTCTTAAGAACGCGAGGTAACAATAGGCACGTGCTCTTTTACGATGTACCTCGTTAAAGCAATTATAGCAATTGGATGAAGCCTACGAAGGTACGAGCCACGTCGCGCGCGCTTGCCGAGGTAAATTTTTCCATCGTTGTTGAGATATAAAAATTTCATAAAAGTCGCTCATTTACCAGTTTAAAAAAAATTAGTACGTATATAATAAACTTTAATGAATGCGGCACGCATGTGTTGAATACTACATACATATAAGCAACGTATGGACAATAAAAATCCTTGAATTGACGTGATATACATTCGTATCAACAAACGAAATCTTCACAAACAAACGTTCGTCGGTAATATTTCTGATAAACAAATGCGACTGCAATTAAAGTCGTAACTTTACGATATAAGGCAATTAGACGAAATGCGATGTTAATGAATAACGTATGACTAATGTAACGCCGCGCTGGTATCTCCTGCTCCATGTGTTGCAGCTACTTTAAATGTGTGGCAGGTGTTGTTATCTTTTATTTCCACGATGATAATGGCTATTATAGTGCGCCGTACCTTTGTGGAATCTTCCTAGAAAACGCCGCCGCGGGGATTCAACGCGCGACTGCACTCGATACCCCGCGATGCATATGGCTCGGATGATGGCTCATGTGTGTAAAGTATACATAATAATATCCGACGGGTTATAGCAGGAAAAAAAAGAACTGAATATCGCTCATTCTCTCGCACTTGCGGCGGGGCCAGGTAAACATTTCTCAATGCGAAAATATCTCGTGATTGAGATAGGGTATCATCGGACACGCAACACGAGCGTGATCATTATTTTTTGCGAGATTTTTTGAACAAGTTTAGGTCCTGGCGTTTAAGAATTTAAATAAGATTGTATTTTATTTAAAATTTTATTAAAATGAAGAATTGATTGGTGGACAATGAAAGATTTTAGAATAAATTCCTTTCCGGAAATATATTTTGTATATATAATTCTCCACAAATATATATGTATATTGTAATTTCTTTTTTCGTCAGTCTGTCTCTCTCAAATTTCTACATGGCTTGGAATGTTACTAAAGGTTTTATTTTGTTAAAATGATTAAAATTTTTAAAAATTGATTAATAGACAACAGCGAGATTTTAGAATTAATTCCCTTTCAAAATGAGCATTATGATACTTTTTATTGCCAGTCTGTCTCTCTTTTTACTACACATGGTTTGGAATGCGTTACTAACATAAAAAATTGATTAATAGACAGCGGCGCGAGACTCTAAAGTATAAATTTTCGGAAAGAGATATATTCTGTATGGACTATATCTCTCGATAATTCTCGATGAAAAGCACGATAATTTATTTTACTTTCAATCTGCCTGTCTCTCTCTCTCTCTCTCTCTCTCTCTCTCTCTCTCTTTCTCAAATTTACTCCACATGGAATGTGTCATTGTCGCCGCTGATTCTACGCATAATGTATAAACTTCCATTCGGCAGTTCGTCGAGACGAAATTTTAACATATGCATGCGACACACGTGTGCTTAACACATCATATGTTTCCTTTGCACAGTGATATAATCACACCTGCGTATAAAGGATACTCATTATGTATGAGGGGGGCCGTTGCAAATCAATTTTTTCAACTTTTTTAACTTGATGTGTTAAAATTAATTTCACTCTGTCCTCGTGCCTTTAATATTCATCTTACATTCCAATTAATACACACCTTCCTCACGTTCAGCTTAAACCGCTCTCTCCTCGTCTCGCGCATGAATCGCGCTTGCTTTCATCAAGGGATCGGATGCATATCGCTAAACATGATACGTAGGAGTGCAACGCAAGTAAAACTCAGTACGATAAGAGACGGCAGCGTTTTAGCGGTAAACGCGACCCTGAATGCATCGCATGATAGAAGCGAAAGTGAAAGTACCGCGAGCTTTTGACGGAGCGACCGTTCGGCGAGCGAACCGATCGCTCGAAACGTAAACGAGATCGACCGCGCGCGTCGCCGACGCGACGATCGCATCCCGGAATCCCGAAAGAATTTCACGACGGACTAGAGACTAGAGCGTCGTTAGTCGTAATTAAATCGCGCCGTGAAAGCGAAACTCAACGATCTCATCCTCGACGTCCTTCGAGCGCTCGCGCGTGCACGCGCGAGCGATAAGTACGCTAATTCGAAGCCGCGGGACCGTGAAATTCGATAGGGAACCCAATGATATCGACTTACCCGAACGAACCGCGGCCGTTCGAAGCCGCCGTCCTCGACGACGTCCCCTGCCACGATCGGTACGTTCATTGTAGCCGTCGTCGCATCACATATCGCCGCTCGCCGATCAAACGCCGATCACCATCTCACTGCACGGGAGCACTCTGGATCACGTTGCGCGAGCGGAGCATCGTTCGTACTCGTACGTAAGCGCGCGTGTTCGGCAACGCCGAAACGCAGACGCGTACCGATCCGATCTACAAACGATCGAGGGTCCCGGGTCGCGAGACGTTTTTTGAATGGCGAAACCGTCGTTAACCGTCAGCGTGCGGCCGCGCGCGACTCGACCGCTTCTGACGGCGTTGCTGGTTGCTCTCAGGACGAGACTCCGCGCGCGACTCTCGATTTCGTCGGTCGACGCTCTAAACCGGAGCCGAGACGCTGACGACCGACCGACCGACCGACCGCCGCGGGGAGATCGATCGACGCGATCGCGTAAATGCGCGCACGGCCGCACACTGATCCGGCTTAGGCTGGTCTCGTGCTCGATCGCACTCGGCTTCGACTCCGCGGAACACGGTGAACGGTCGAACGATCGATTGCCGTGCCGATCGTTTCAAAATAGTCGCGTACGCGACGAGAGTACACGCGACAGTTCAGCGAATGAGCGAACCACGCGAACGCTCGTGTCGGACTGTCGCGTCGCTCGGAACGCTGCAACGCGCGCGAAGCCGCGAAGGTACTATACCCGCGCGCGCCCGCGCGCGCGAGCACACACACACACACACACCACACACCCCACACACGAACACACAGGTACATACAAACACCCTGGCGATCGCGCGGGCCCGTTGCAGCTCCCTGGGCACAGTACACCTTGGTAACTTTGATGGGGGATCGGCTATGGTCGCCCCCCGATGGCCCGATGGTACCTGTACCTTTAGAGGGACGTCAATCGAACTCCGATTAATTTAGTCAATGATTATAACTTACCAGACAATATCTGTATTATTTTGTTAACGTGGATGGAATTAATATTTTGTCAATGTTGTGTAACATATGGCAAATTGTTTAGGCAAGTTATATAATTGGAAACTTCGCTTTAGGCGATTCCGTTGGTTGAAATTAACCGTCAATTAAGTTAATTAGAATTTGATCGAAGTCATATTCTATGGGTGACTTCAATTTTAAATTCCGATTAACTTAATACTCCACGAGTGACTTTGATCAAACTCCGATTAATCAGTGATTAACTTGTCAAGCAATACCTATATCTGTATTTTGTCAACATGGATGGAATTATAATTATTTTCAAACGAATAAGTAACACATTAACTTCGCCAGCGGTTATTAACCAAATTGAGAATTTTAATCGACATGACTGGCAATCAAGATATACGTGTTTTTAAGATTTGAAATTTATTATAATACTGATAAATTAGTAGGTTGTAGTTAATAGTTTAGTAGGTTGGAAATTCGTGTACTTGGAAATACACGAAAAGGATTTAAAAAATTTATTAGTTTATAATAAATTTCAAATCTTAAAAACGCGTATATCTTGATTGCCAGTCATGTCGATTAAAATTCTCAATTTGGTATAATTATTTTGTTTAACATATGGAAAATAAGATGATTATATTAAGCAAATTATATAATTAGAAACTTTGCTTCAGGCAATTCGGTCGGTTGAATTAACCGCTGATTAAGTTAATCTAAATTTGATCAAAGTCACCCATAGAGCGACTTCGATCAAACTCCGATTAATCAGTGATTAACTTATCGAGCAACATCTGTATTTTATCAACATGAATGAAATTATAATTATTTTGTTTAACATATATGAAAAAAGAGATTAGATTAGGGAGAAATTATCTATTTAGAAATTTGGCTTTAGGCGATTCTGGTTTCGAATTAATAAGTTAATCGGCGAGTTTTATCGAAATTGCGTCGCCTTACAATTGCCGCCCTCAGACTCAGAGTGGCATATATCCATTTCTTTTCTTTCCCCATGAATCTCAACGAGTCTCTTTTGGGACGTGGTATTGCTTTTTCCACTTGCCCCTCTTTTCCCCCCATCCATCTCCCTTTTTTCCGTTATTCTCTTTCGGTTTTCGCGGATGCTCTCACAGCTCGCCGTATAGAGTATTGCGCATCCCTCGTTACGAATGGTGCTTATTGTTAGCACCATCAATCATCTGCACTATTAGGATTCTCCCAGCGACCGTTATTGACAACGGAAGATTCACAACTGTTCGCTAACGTTACCTCGTGTCGGCGCCAACTCGCGGAGCAAAACGTGGATTACGAGTCGCGTGTCTCGGTTGAAGTTGCGGAATTCGGTCGGGCGCATTAGCGCGTAGATTTATAATATGAAAGCACACACATAGCATATAAACTGCTCAGTGGCGTGAGTCATCAAATACAGCAGAATTCATCTTCAACTTGTACCCGTAGCTAGAAGAGTCCTCCTGAGTACCTGCATCCGCTTTCAAGGATCACTTTAAGTCGCCTTTTTATTTTTTCAAACGGGCGGATAAGAGAATTGCGACTTCACCACAAACGTTGCTCACGTTCGACAGAGATCTAAGAAAAATTAACGCTAACGTATTACAAATATGTACAAATATGATAAATAAAATATATAATACAAGTAAAAAAACTCGTCTAAATTAAGAAAGAAATTCTCACACGTGAGAAATGATCTTTTGAAGCGTAAAGTACGCTGGAATGTAAGAGAGAATCTTGACATTTTCGTGTCTCGTATATAACATCGTGTGATCTATTGAAAATTATATACTCATATCATATCTTTCCACGCTATGGAAAGGATTGATTGAAACAATTTTTGAGGATTTCATAACACTCTTTTCAGATCTCCATCATATAACGTGCGATGAAGTCATTAACGCGTTTTTTCAGACATTAATGTATTCGTCGCTACTTTAAATATACCTACCTACAGAAATAAAATATTTAGACATTTATATTCTGGTGATTAACGCCTCTGGTAATTAACCTTCAGACACGCTTATCGGGGCGCGTACAAGGAGCTTAAAAAAAATGTTAACATTTAACACCTTCAGACACGCTTACATAGAAAAAAAAAAGTGTCAATTTAAAATTTATATATACTCAAATTAATGTGTTTATTGTTTCGTATATACGCAACAATCTATGATCTTCTTATAAGAATTTCAACTTTTTATCTCAACTTTTTTCTTGGTTATATAATAATATATAATTATATATAATTATATATAATTTATATAACTTTCATATAGTTATATAAATTATATATAATAATATATATTATATATAATTTATATAACTATATGAAATGACTTCATTCAAGCACGTTTAATGTAATATAATCTCATTTCAAAATTTCTACGTTGAAACTAAAGATATTTTCAAATCAGGAATATATTCTTTTTCTCTGTATGTATTGGAACCACGGTCTTACCGTGATAAGACCGTGGTAAGACCGTGATTGGAACATATATCTGGAGTGCTTAAAAAAAATGTTAACACTTGTATGGAAGTGAACTTTTTAGAGAAATAGATTTGATAACACAAGATATCATAGAAAGAGATAACAAATATATTTGTCTTCAAATTATAGATCTCCACTTACCTATATTTACACCATTGTCAATACATGCGATTGGAATCTTCTCCAGGTAGTCTCCAGAGCCCTGAGGCACATTTCTTTGGGTATTGCAATTATATTGGAGACTCTTTGAAGACAAAATATCATTTGTTACCATCTTAATTGTGCTATATCAGTTCTGTTTCTCTATAAAAGTTACTTCCATATAAGTGTTAACGTTTTTTTTGTAAGCACTCCAGATGGGAAATAATAATATAGTAACTCTGTTAAAGTGCAAAAATAATAAGAGCATATAGATATAGATACTGAAAATAACGTAAAGGGTTCCTCGCATCGCTGTTCCCTCCTCGAGAATTCTGGCGATTAAGCCCTATAATATATACCATAAGTAATTAGAAATATACTAGAAAATATACCGCGACACACTGTGCCGCGGTTACACCGCGATGGCGTAATCGCGGGGAGTCCGCACGAGGATGAGCACGAAAGGTCGGGGCGGCCTTTCGCCGCGCGCGTGGAACGCGGCGAGGCGGAGGTCGCCGCGGCGCGCCGCGCCGCGTCGCCGAAGCGAGACACACGGCGTGTTTCCACGTCGCGTGGAAAAAAAATACGTGTGTCTCCCGAAACCGACGCGGTCGAATTTCGGTGAAAGGGCAGGCGCCTTCGAGACTTTCGAGAGCCACGTCGTTAGACACGCGTTACACTCCCCGGGGCGGCCACGTGATCGGCGAGATTGCCGAACGTGGTCCCGCGCGTGAGTTTGCGTAACGTCGCTTACGTCTCTAGGGCGGAGAAACGACGCGAGACGGCCGGCATCAAGCTAATTCATGATTATTGTTCGGAAACGGCCCGGGAATCATTACCGCGTTGATAATGCCGAGCTGAGACTCGCCTTTGCCGTTCAAAGATCGGATCGAGCCTGCGGCTCGAATCCATCTTGTTTTGCCGCCGTCGTGGCGAATGAGAAATTATATTATCGTCGGTTATACGCGGCAAAACATAATTACCTTAGTGCAATTATTACGATCGTTGCATTTAGACGATGGGTGTTGCGTATAATGCGGACTTATATCATGCACCATCTCGATTATCATCGCACAATTGTATAATATTCGCGTTTCCCGTTGCGTGTAATATCATATCGCGCTGCAGATTGAAGTAATATTCTTCTCGGCAAAGTAGCGTACGAAAAATTGATCGAGTATTTCAATAATAGATTCTCAAATATTCTTACAGTTACATAATATTCCATATATTTAAATGCGCATGTAATAATACAGAACTTTTCTACAGCAATGTTGCAACAACTTTGAGATGTTCCAGCAATATTGCTGTATTACCTATATGAGGAGAGCTTTAGCTTGAAATAAAATCCAATGGCGTTGCCATCTCATGATATTAACCCTCCGTGTGCAAACGTGGGTCTACGTTGTCCGAGCCAAGTTGATATCTGCTCGTACCTGTAAAACTTGCAAGCCTGGCTGCTAGAAAATATTAAATAAACGACGTTTATCAAAATAACTACAAAATTGTTAACTATAACAATGTTGACAGATATTTTGTGTTTTTTCAGATTTTCTAAAATACTTTAAAGAATAGGGAAAAATAGCGTAAAACGCGCGCGTGACAGACCCACGTTTGCACTGGGAAGGTACGAAAAAAAAACGTGTGCACACGGAGGGTTAATATTATTTCATACAATTTAATTAATTTTAATTAAATATCTACTAATATTTTAAATATAATTTTATTTTACGTGTTATTCAGCGACGCGCGAGAGACAATTTGAGCATTTTGCAAATCACGGTGAGTGATTTTGCAAGCGGAGACGGGAAACTAGATCGCGTCCTCGTCCTCCTCGCGAAGAAAAATCCAAGAAAAATCGCGAAATGGGAGAACCTTGGCGGGTGAGGCGAATAGGCGATAAAGACATGTCTCTCTTAAACACGACCGATCGATATCACGTGTAATCTACGCGTGACTGCGTGTCGCGGTGTGACTCGCTACCGTCGGCTCCCCTCGATTTCTCTTGATATTCACGACGTCAACACGTTCGATGCGCCGCGCCGCGACGGACTTTGACTCGCGATTCTGCAAGAACCGAGGATCGCAGGAATTCAACCAACGATGAAATAAACAGATTCGATTTCTTGCCGCTCCATTCCGAGATTTGCATTCTATCGGCTACACGCGTATCTTCACAGATGTAATCAGTCGCGTTTTATGCGCGCATTTTATCAGACACAAATGCTGGACTTGTCACGGCTGGATATATTTGAAACACGTTTAAATTAAGTCGTTTAATCATTTAAAAAAAAAAGTAAAAGGTGATTTTATTCCTACTAGAAAATAAATGGAAATATTTCGTTGTCATTGCAGTGACATTTAGTTAGAGGAGCGTCTGTAAACTTGGGAGCCCGGAGCGCAATGTGTACGATAGTGTATAGGCGATTTTCTACTCTCATGGGATACGTTGAATCCATAAATATTTCATGATGGATTAATTGAGAAATAAGACGCGCAATAGGCAACAATAATTAATAGACCCACCGATATTATCTAGATCCGCGTGTATTCACAGTATAGATACAAATTAGTCCTTAATTTAGGATCTTAACTTACGTATCGAACTCTTAAGAATATTAATATTACTAATATTAACAAATCATTCGTTCGTTACGAGATTCGATCGGTATAGGCAACGCGATTTACATTTCCGTCGAAGTTCTTCTGTACAGGCACGTGCGATCACCTCGGGGAAATATACGGCTGACATTTTTCTATCTCTATTCTACCCTGCGGAAAATCGCTCGATGCGTACCGAGGCATATATGTGCTAGAATGTACATAAAGTGTGGGCTAAGGTGGCCACGTAACGGCCCGCATTTCGTCGCCGATATGGTACAAGGGAGACCCCTCGGCTGTCCGCGCGGAGAACGAGCCGATCCGTCTCGGATATCGTCCGAAAATCGGCCGCGCGGCGAACGCGGCGGTACTCGCGCGGAGAGATACTTCCGCGATTTTTGCGGCTCCGAGAACCGGCTCGTTACGTCGCCTTTCGCTAGACATTTCGAGCGTGCCTGGCATAGCCGCCCCACCGCGCGGCACCCAGCTACCTGTTGGCCGACTAAACGACACGACACGTCGCGTCCATCCCACAACGGCGAGATTTCATCGTCGTTTCGGACGATCGCATCCGGGATTGTTATTTACACTATTCTCACGCGTGACACCGGAACACTCGAATGCCCGTCGCCGAAAACGATGACCGGCCTTCCGTCAACACCGCGAATCCAACTTTCACGTAAAAGTATCAGCAATCTCCTGCTGGTATCTTAACACAGAAAAAAAAAGAATATTCTTGATTTGAAAATATCTTTAGTTTCAACGTGGAAAAATCCTGAAATAAGATTATATTGAACAAAGAAAACTTGCTTGAATGAAGTCATTTTATATAGTTCAACCAAAAGTTGAAATAAAAAACTTAAATTCTTATAAGATTATAGATTGTTGTGTATATACGAAACAATGAACGTTAATTTTACTATATAAGTTTTGATTTGATGCTTCTTTTTTTCTGTGTACGATTTATATAATTTTTACATTCGATAATTTCACGCGCGACACAATTTGACCTGTCGACGATCATATCTTTATTCATTTGTATAAAGGCGATAACAAAGCAATGTTATATTAAAAAAGTCACAATAGTAATAGATAATAATCAATTTATCAGGCGTTGCCAAAAGTTAAACTGGATTCGTAGAGTTCGCCTTGCCATGCATCCGGATGTTTCGGAGATTTCCCTTTTCCTCTCTCTCTTTCCTTCCCTGAGTTTCTTTCACCGCCGTTGAAAGTATCGACTCGAATGTCGTGAGCCTGCTACCGGGCTCGTTAATTATCACAAAACGCGAACGTTGCGTCGAGTAAGCCGCTTCCCTTAAGTAATTTCAGTTCTTTTTGCTCCTAGATTAATTCCATTACATAGTGAAATACTTTCGTTATAAAAATGCAAATACAAGTGCCTCTTTCTAAAAAAAAGATAGACGAGGTAAAGCCATTATTAAAAATATGCCGCAAAATTGTGCGTCAATTTGGTGTATAAATTTTTCTTTATACGACAAAGTGTTTCGTACAAACTATTACTGTAAATATTTTTTGAGAATTAAATGAGCAACGGGTGATGTAAACGTCAAGTTATGCACGCTTTGCGGTCGTTTTATCGAGCTAGCGAGGGAATGATTACGATAAATTATTTACTATTACCGTCTCCATTTCGTAACGTCGAAATAAGCGATAATTACGAATCTCCTCGTCGCATCGTACAACAATGTCCGTGCGTACGAGAAATTTTCGCTAAAAATATCGAAAAGGCGCATCATCGCTTTGCAATCGAAAAGTCACTTGCTCCCGAAATAAATATAATTTTTACAAATACATATCTCGTAATGTCGGAATAATTTCGAATCGCAGCATCTACGTACATCTACGATTCTCGAGATGAAAGAATATTTACAGCTACGTACATAAATAAATGCAAAGTCTGCCGCCTGATTCACAGAGAGACGGCAGTAAAAATGCTTACAGTGCGATGAGTGTCGCCGACGAGCAATTTCAACGAGTTGCCAATTCGTCACCAGCACTTACCTAAGACGTATTTACAAATGCGTTTGCTGGTGATGAATTCCTTGTGTATGTCGCGTCATCTCGAAATATCGTCTATCGGAATAAATTCTCGCGCTCATCTTACTGAGTATCAGCGCGAGTATCGTTCCGTTACACAAATCTGTTAACTATATATTTGTACAAGTACAAAATACCTACAAACCAAATATTTAACTACATAAGGAAGACTCTGTTACTCAGTTCAAAATCGCAAAAATTTGATCTAGGCCGGAGGATCATCATTAACGTGGAATTTCGCTCTTCTTCGGCCTTCTCTTTCGGATATTGATTCATCGTACTGCATGATGTTCTCACCGCTCACGATTGTACCAATACGATGCGTGTAAAATCATCACAGCAACGAGTTTAGGACGGAAATAGGATGTATTCCGGTAGGTTAAGCCGAACTTAAAAGCTCTCTGCAACAACAATGAGTTAAGGTGAGATGACAGGTGTATATGTATACATGTGTATTTAAGAAGTCAACAAAGACCAGCAATTAGACAGGAAGTACGCAAAGTCAGTTACAGAATTTAATACTTTCAGAAAAAAAGTTATCTTATTGTATCATTATTGCCTGATTGAAAATTATAATTATTGCAGACCGTTGTTTATTTTTTCACGAACGTGCAAAAAAATTATTGTTCGTGTATATAAGAAACGTATGAATGTAACTAGCAAAATTAAAATTAGATGTTCCTATACGGTCGTTATGTATTGTATTTTCCGGTAGGCAGGCAAATTGTTCATAAAGCAAGCAAAACTCAACGTTAAATTGGCAGCGATTATTATCCGGAAACGTTGAGCAAATGTTACATATTCCTAACGTGCGCGTAATACGTAGGTAAGAAATCAGGCGTTCCATTCGAGCGTGTCTCGTTCGCGCATTCCTTTTGCGATTAATATGGTAATACTTACGTCGAAAGTTCTCTCCCTAGTAAGCCAGTACGCGATCGACTCCTATTCAGTTGCGCTCTCCTTTCCGCTGTAAAATTAAAACAGGATTGAACTCGTTACAATAGGCTTGATAACTATTTGAGAGAAATTTGCACCATTACTAGTGGAACGTATTTTGAAAGAAGTTATGCGCTTTATAAGTTTTCTCGATAATTACTGCACGAAACAGGAACGGAACGTTATTTTATACATTATTCATATATCGACACTCTAAGAATATATTCTTAAAATAGCACAATTTACAACATTGAACGGTATCAAGGAAAACAAGATTAAGATAAGCAAGTAACTCGTTACTGTACTTAATTGCAAAAATATATATGTATGTATTTTTATACAAAACAATCTTTGGTACATATTTATCAAAAACTCGATTGCTTTGTGTCACACTTAAAATTTGAAACCAAACGAAAAGACATAATCATAATAATCATTTAAATCTTTACAAAGCAACATATTAGAGAAAACAAAAAAAAATAAGTTTAATATCACATTACAATCATCAATATCAGGAAAAATTGTTAAATTACATGTTCACCTACATCTCATTGACTTTGTGGTCTAGATACATAAGTGATCGGAACGACATGACAGAAGAGAACACCATAACTTTATCTCTACCTTACTATTGCGTTCTCGTAATCAATAGAATATATTTGCGTGCGTCAAATATGTACATAAAACCCAAGACTAAATATTTTCAGTACAAATATTCTCGTTTGCTTAAAGAATTTGATATATTAATAAAATGATGTGTAAAAATATACGCTATATGAAATATTGCAAACTTTCAGATCCTCCATAGTATTAAAAATATCATAAGTATCAGTTTTGAATAGTTCGTGCGGCACGTAAATGTAATTACAAATCCATAGGTAAGCAGAAGTTTTATGTATTGTGTACATCGCATCACAAAACTATAGTTGAATCTTGCTAGTCTCAAAATAAATTTAAAAAGCGTAAAAGATCACTAATTAACATGACTAGTGCAAAATAATTCTTACATTTTATCCTAAATATATAATTACGCAGAATTATATTACAAAAATATTATTGTGCAACATGCTTTTAAAATGAGAACGTCGCTTAATCAAAAAATCATATGACTTCTAGCATCCTAACACTTTTTAGAGCAAGTTCCTCCATAACAATAGTTAAAAAGATTTGTTTGTCGTCAGTCTTTCCATTTTTAGCATCAGTCTTGTGTGAATACTCTAAAGCAGCATATAATTCTAAATAGTATTTATCGGTATTTGCCAAAACTTCCATTTTTTCTTCCATGACTTATCCTTTGATTTTCCCAATTTATTATGATCAATTTTTATATCTGAATTACTTTCCGGAGCAAATTGCTTGTACGTGTTTGCAAATAGTCCAGAGGTTTCCCCGGATATATTTAAACCTTTTGCAGCAGCACGAATAGAATTTGACTGTATTAAATGCAATGGACTATTTTCCGATAATAACATAACTCCACTTATCTCTGTCACTAACGGCGATTGCGCTTTAGTTATCTGTTCGCTACTCGAAAACTGAGTAGATATGCTTGAGTTTAAAAATCTTGAGTTTCTCAAATCCTGTATATTTTGATTCTCGTCATATCGTGTCAGATTTTCAAAATTTTTCGATCTTAAGAGTCTCATCGGAGCGATTGGCGGTGTGAGTGTCTTAGTGTGAAGACCGTCGATCGATTTTGACATCTTTTCATTTACAGAATTCGCGTTTGGCGTGTTCATGATCGGTGGGATAGTGATATTCATACTGGATGGACTTTGCAAGTAAGCGTATAACCTACGGCGCTTTGCGACTGTATTGTTTGCACGTATACGTTTGCGATTAGATATGGTGCGGCGCACAATGCTGTTTCTCTTACGTATCTTGCTGACTACAACACGCCTTTGCTTAACTGGACTAAGTATACACGCTCGATTAATAGAGACGTTTTCAGAAACTAACGGGCTCAAGCCCAATTCAGCCTTAGCGCATCTGGACTCTAAATTTCTAAATGTTTTTAACAAAATGTCTCTTTTCGGTGTCTCGTCGAACACCGGCATTGCCATGTAATACGCACGATTACAACGGCTGCATAGTTTCTTTTTTTGAAAGAACGTGACTCTGGACGAATGCCTCGTCTGCCTAGGCGTCTTTTTGGCCTCGTCTATCAGCATTCGCTTGTACATTTCTTGATTTTCTTCCGGCGTGAAGAAGTTCGTTGAACCATCCGCCGCGCGTATTTCAGCCATAATCCTGCTTGGAAGCATTTCGCGTCGAACAATTTCAGTTGGAGTTAAATTTTCATGTCCGTGTAATAGCTTAGCAGATTTATCTAAAGTATTACTAAATATATACGCTTGAGCTGCTTGGTCCTTCTTCACCATTTGCTTCTCGATGTACGTCCTATACAACTTACCACCAGCTACGCGGGTTTGTCGTTTGCGTCGTTGGTCTGGTCGACTGAAGGCCGATCCAGTCTGCAGCGCTTCCATCAGACTGTCCATGACACCTTCCTGTGTCTCGTGCGTTTCCATATCGACTATTGTGCGTTTATGCGCGGCTCGCGCAGCCTTTTCTGCTTCCTGTTTCTCGCGCGCTTCTCTATTCCGTCTCTGTTTCTCCTCGGCCTCCTTCTGCTTTATTATCTCCTTCTGTGATTGCTACGGTGAGAATATAGAATCGCGTTAGATAGCGAATGGATAGATTGCGGCGTAACGCAGTCCGAATTAACGCGTATTTACCAAAAAATCATCTTTGAACGTCTTGATATCCTTGAAAAATTCCTCCATGGTGTATTTCTGCTTGTCGAACGAGAAGAATTCTGAGATGTCCGTGTACAAAGTGTCCATATTTTTGAACATATTCTGCAGAACTTCGTAAGATTCCCTAGCTTTCTTGGCGAATGGCTGTAAAGTAGCTTCGTCAAGGAAATATCTTTGTCTGATCAATGTAGGATCTAGACGATGTTACTGACCGTTATTAAGAAAAAATTAATAAAGGATACTTTCATGATATCTATAAATCGGTCCTCATCACATTGTGGAACTTTGGCATTCGTAAGATCCTGTTCGAGATTACGGATATTGATCTCCATTTCACGTAACTTTTTCTGAACGTCCTCTGAAGACACTCGACTAGCGCGATCTACATGTGCTAGTTCCTCAACAAAGTTGAGACATTCCGGAAACTTTCTCTCTATCGTATCCACCAAGTAATGCATAAGAGTCTGTTTGTTATCGATGTCTTTAGTACTGGTCAGCTAAAAAGAAATATACATCGTAAAACGGCATGAAGGAAATAAACAATTCGCGCTACACATGCTGCAGAACAAACCTTTGTAAGAAAACTAATCTCGAATCCGAACGCTTGGCCATTTCTCGAACCGGAATTCATATAGTTTCCGAGTAATAATATTAATTCGAGAATTCGTGCAAACTTTTTACTACTCTTTACTTCTTCGCATGCCGCTGTGCCCGCTACTATGTTAGGTTTTATATCTTGTACTATATTCTCGTATTGCAGCATAAAGTCTAATGATCTCAATCTGGGTAGTAACCTTTTTATCGTAGATATCTGTGACATCAATCTTTGTAAATTTCATATTCGGAATGAAATAAAAATGTAGAAATTGTAGAAAAAATCAATTAAGATTACCGTAACACAAAACTGTTCCGCTTCAGTCAAGTCATCGTACTGATCTTTGTACATCTGTAACTTTGATAATTGGTCCGGCGGTGGTAAACACTGAATTAACCTTGGTAATATATCGCCAGAAATAACTGGTCCTTCACATCTAAATAAACATCTTTTCACTTCTGTATAAGGCATGTGCTTTAGTGACCCACCAAGAAGTATCGATATATTTTGGGCTGCCTTACTGTCCAAAACTTTGAGATCCTTCACTTTTTTCGTTGGGGCTGACCTACGTGTACGAAAAATTAATTGATATCCTAATCCTATATGTATATGATATAAAAATAGTAATTATTGAAATGAAATTTACTTATCGACTACATCATCCATTCTTTTCCCACTCGGTTTCGATGCAAATTTTTGCGCAAGACCATCCAATATTTCCGGACTAGCTAATCTATCTTCTTGTACTTTTGTCCAGAATGACTTTTCTGTCAATTTGTGAGGCAAAATCTGAAACATCATAAAGTTTTAGTAAAAAATGTTATCCTAAAAAATCCAAAAATTAATATCCAAATTAATATTATATTTTCTGCCGATAACAATTTAACCAGATGTAAATAGATTACACATACCGCTTTCCAATTAGCTCTTTTCAGTGGACCGTCTACTTCCCACTTCTTTTTCGGTTTTAACCCATGAGGCAAAACTTGTACTGCTGGGGGTGGTGGAGATAATCCCCCCATCATCGGTGGCGGTGGTGGGCCCATTCCCGGCATCATAGGTGGTGGTGGAGGTCCTCCTCCCATACCAGGCATAGGTGGAGGCGGAGGTCCTTTCGAGCCAGGCATAGGCGGCGGAGGTGGACATGTCATTCCAGGCATCGGTGGTGGAGGTGGGCCACCGCCAGGAAGAGGAGGAGGTGGCGGCGGCGGTGGTCCGCCACCCATTCCGGGCATAGGTGGTGGAGGCGGACATACAGTAGTCCTCTATACATTCATATATAATAAAAAAATGTTTTTAAGGTTGTTTAATTTATGGGAGTGCATGTCTTTAAAAGAAAAAAAAGATTTAATTGGTGTAGTATGTATACTTACGGGACCACCAAGCTTCCCCGTTCCTTGCTCCAATTCTTTAATCTTGTTTTCCGCATGCTGAAGCTTCGCTTCGGCTTCTTGTCTACTAGCTATAGCTTCCTCTAACTTTTGCATCACCTCCACCAATCGGCGTTCTTCCTCAGCCCGTGACTTTTCGACTAGGGTATCGATCAACGGTTGTACGTCAATCTGAAAGCGCTTTGTCGCGCTGAAATCTGGATCACAGCCTGAACGATGTAACACAATTTGCGATATACACTCCTCGATCAATTTATAATACGCCGGTCTAAAAAAACAAACAATAAAAGAAAACAAAAAATAAGTAAATAAGGAGTAAGTCATTAAAGGTATAAATAAATGTTAATTATTCATTGATAAAATCACGATGGTAAGAGTACATGTGATCATATACATGTATATACTTACCGAACTAGAGCATCATCTCGAATAAATAAAAGATGTTGAAGTATAGATAAAAAGTACGGCTCGGCGGAAGTATCCATTACCATGTTTTTGACTACTTCAAAGCAATCATTAACATCGTCTAGTTCTAAGCGTACGTTGTCAAATCTCTGTACAAATTCCTCATAATCCTCCTCTTTGTGATCATTGAAGATCTTCAAATGCGTTGCCAAATCTTCCGACTCATCTTTCTCTAACATCTCGAGAATATCGGCTAGACCTACTCGCATTACCTCGTTCCTCAGATGTAAACGAAAATCAAGATCTTCCGCGGATGATATTATCGAGTTTATGAGTTGAAGACATACTACCTACAACATAAAAAAAGAACCATGTACTGACATGTCAAGGATTTTTACGCATAGATATTGCGATAATTCGTCGTTAAATCATTAAACAAATTTAGTTTTTTTTATTTGATTTGTAATTTATATAAATATTGTTTAATAATGCAATAAAATTATTAATGCAATAATTTTAATATTATTGTGTATATGTATAGAAACACTGTGCATATAGAAAAAAAATAGTATTTCTACAATAAGACAACATTACATTTTTATTTGGATTCATCCGTTTTGTAGAAAAACAAAACATTACTTATACAATGATTAAAATCGCGTGAGTCTCTAGTAAAGAATAGATAATGGAATAAGCAAAACGTACCCTTAAATTTTCATTCTTCTTGTTCATCAAACCCTGTACAATTGGCAGAAATCTTTCGCGACCTTTGAACTCGCCGTTCATAGTAACCGCGTCCAAAACCTTTTTGTGACTATCGCTGGATATGAGGCACACCGCACCGAGTAACTTTACAGCTTCGGACATTACGGACGGTTTAGATGGCTCCAATGATCTAGCCACGATAGTAAGAGCTTCGTGATGGGCCAGCATCTCCTTTATACCAACGGTATTGTTCATGATAGCTTTTAAACAGCGAATACATTCGTATTGTATCCGCTCATAACGGTTGTCACTAGAGAAAACAAAATTTTTCATTAATAAGGAATAACATGGGACGGGGTAATAAATTCTGTCATAAGCACTGTATGGGTCTCGCAATAAATTCTGCCATAAGCATCATGCAAAACCGAAGTAATAATTAAATAAAAATTAAGAATGTCTTGCTGAGTAGCGTAAATGAAGTAATTTTCAAATTAAACTCTTTCGCAGTACATAAAAATCTTATAAAATTAAACGATTTATATTGTTACTAACAAAATTTGGTTCATATATAATGTAAGCGGTTAAGAAATATTCAACATATTGTAATAAATATCGCAAAATGACATTCAAGCAAATAGTACTTTTACATAAATTACCTATCGTAATATATGAAGGCACTGGAATAGAACAATATCAATATTAGAATAAATTGTATATTCAAGGACCGACCTAAACGTTATGGAACACTTTATTCGGGCACTTTATAGAATTCACTTACTTTCGGTAACACTCATTGAGAGTAGCCAGAACCTGCTTGAGACCCTTGGTGCCGAATTCCTGTACCCAGCTAAGCGGATTATTAGTGAGCGCGATCCTGAGGGACTCGATGCAGTTGTAGATCTTGTTGACGCTCAAATCGGGCTGCGCCAAGTACTGTATGTAGTCCGCCGGCTTGTCGAATTTCGATCGGTTGTCCTGAATGCTACCCTTATAGTGCAACACCAGCATCTCCTTCTTCTTCGACTCCGATTGCTGGCGCAACGGTTCCTTCTTCTCCTCCGTTAAATTCATATTGGCCTAAACAGAAAGATATAACGATAAATCTTCTACTCTTTCTAGATTTATACATAATGCCTCATATTATTTAATAATGCTGAACACCCTGCTTATACATATATCCTATCGACGCCAAAGCGTCTATAGTAAAGAAGTGAATAATCCTATCGACACAAAATGTTTATAGTGAAGAAATGAAGAATCAACTGCACAGCTCAACGCTATCAAGAAAAAAATCAAGAAAAAAATATGTCTATAAATAATCGGAATATGTAAAACATGTGTGCGGCGTGCACGCACCAGCATTTCCTCGAATTTATCGTTCACCGTCTCCTCGTCCATCCTCTCGATGATGCAACGCTGTTGCTCGATCTCGTTGATATCGTCGCCGGAGTGCGGCCTGGGCATGGTGTTGCTGCCCGAGTAGCCGCGCGGGCCACCCCCGCGTGCCCCGGACTTCCTCGGCCGGCCGAACCATGTGTCCAACTGCAACAATCATTTTTTTTAACACACGTTTCAGTTTATCATTTATCAGAAATCAATTTCTCATAAATAGCATCATAATCAGCCCCCGCTTGTGTGTTTGCTTTTAATTTCACAAAAAGGAAAAGCTGTCTTCGAGGAAGAGAATATCGCTTTCACTATCATTGTTACTGATTTTCTATGAGCTCATGTGTGCAGTATTCGGATTTCTTCACACAATAACAAACGCGTCTGGATATAATAAGATGAAAACTTCGATATAAAACAAGGTTTATGGAACATAGAAACTTCAGAGAGCGCTCATTGAAGATCTAAGAATTTTTATCTGTGGGAACAAATATCGTATGCGAAATACACGGGGGTCTTGAGTCTTGAGACTGGAGGAGATCCACGGGATCTCGGGGTTCAGTTCAGTCTCAACGAGAGCGATGAACCGCATGAAGGCAAAACGCGGTTGACACGAATCCGAGTAGTCCGGCCTCGAATCGAGCGCAAATTCGATCGCGGACCGCGCGCGATCGTTCTGATAAAACTGCATTCCGATACCCGAGTCCGACGGTAAATATTTTCCTTCACGGTAACGGAAACGAGTTTGCGTTTTACGATGATATAACCGTCCAAGCGGCAACTCATGCTCGGCCTCATATAGCTTAAGCTACGTGCTCGGAAGCACGTCGAATTTTTTCGAGATGACGCGAAATCGCTCGCGCGGCTCCGGAGCTGGAAGCAATTATTCCCGTCCGCTTACCGCGAGATAACTGGACACGCGTTTACGCGATACGCAGCGCATTTGATACGCGCGCGACGGCACTGCCGGCGTTGCGGAAGAGGCGACCGAAAGGTTTGCCACGTCGTCGTCTCTTCTTCACCGCGGTTGAACTCCGAAGGCTAATCCCGCTCCCCGAAATCGAGACCCGATCGGCCGCGGCGCGACCGGAGGCTACGAATCGTAATAAGCAGGCAGGACGTGACACGAAGTAGCACACGCGTGCGAAATTAATTACCGTCATTATAGATTCTTCGACTGTCCGAATGTTGGGTAATAACGACGACCACGTACGCGTAGATCATCATTAAGTGATTACGGTAAACGCTATAACATTCCTCGCTAATGTTGCATATGAGAAAAAAAAACACTTTTATTATTAAAGTAGTAAGTAAGTCGCACGCGTCAACGTGGAATTCTGGCGTACAATTCGTCGCACAATGTTGCAAAAATTCTGTAGAATATTTTATCATTGGCGAGGCCTGCAGTAGTAACGCGATCATAATGTTAATGATGACGTCGATCCCGCGGATGCAAAAGTTGTAATTTTCATTTATACAGTGAAAAATAGCACGATCGAGGATGACAGAGCGCCTTCGCGCAATTAATTGCACAACTAATAGTCATCATGACTATTGCGCAAAAACTTAAAGCGCCAAGCGAGTGATGAAGACAGGTATTAATATGTCAAGAGAGTTCCATTATTAATTTTCATTATTTTCTTTTCTTTTTCCTTCAACGCGCGGCCGTCAAACATATCCAAGATTCAAGTCTTGAGCTCATTCGGTAAACAAAGTTAAACGAACGTAGACCGCTTTTAACTTTTTAATTTGATGCAAGAGCTATACACTGTTAAATATTAATAAGAATGAATTTTAAACCAATACTTTGAGTTAAATAACATGTTGTTATTTTCAACTACCATGTGTGTCGAAATTTATTATTTTAACACAAAACGGTATTATTTTAACTCTAAATTGGTCTAGTTAAATTAACATTGTTTTAGTTAAATTAACAGCATATTGAATAGAAACATTGGCGACCTATATAGGAATGATTAAAAGTGACTCAAATTGTATATTTTGACACTACGAATTTAACTGCCAATATTTTCCGCGATTTAATATCAGTACGAGAGCTAACTCTTTAATTTGATGCGAGAGCTAGGTACACTCTGTTAAATATTAAAGAACAAAATTTAAATACCTTGAGTTAAATAACATTTTGTTATTTTTAAGTATCATGTGTGTCGAAATTTATTATTTTACCACAAAACAATATTATTTTAACTCCGCTAGTTTAGTTAAATTAACATTGTTTTAGTTAAATTAAGGATATTGAGTAAGAGTAGTTGATGACCTATACTATAGAAACGATTAAAAATAATTCAAATTGAATATAATTTGACACTACAAATTTAACAGAGTTCATACGAGCTGTGTGAGAACTGCCAATATTTTCCGATTTATTATCAGTACAAAAAGCTAACTCTTTAATTTGACGCGAGAGCTATAACACTGTTAAATATTAAAGGATAAAATTTAAATACCTCGAGTTAAATAACATTTTGTTATTTTTAACTACCATGTGTATCGAAATTTATTTTTTTAACCCCTTTGGTCTAGTTAAATTAACATTATTTTAGTCAAATTAATGACATATCGAGTAGGAGCAGTTGACGATAGGAATGATTAAAAATAATTCAAATTGAATATAATTTGATACTACAAATTTTTAACAGTGCCATGTACATACGAGCTGTGTGAGAACTGCCAATATTTTCCGATATGATGTCAGTACAAGAGCTTACCCAGTCCGTGATCATTGCGACGTGCTCGCGATGACACTTTCGAAGACGATTAATTCTTCGACGAGTGACTCACATCGGACACGCGCGTAAGGTCGCGAGTCCAAGCGGATTCGGACGCCCGACGCCGCGCCGTGACGGACGCACCTTTATTTTTAGGCGAACCCACGCAGGCACGCGACACTTAAATCACGCGTTTTTCGCGCAACTTTTTTACGACGCCTCGAGGACGACGAGATGAAGAAAGAAACGGCTTTTCCAGCCTGGGAGAGCTCTTATATCGTCGGCCTTCGCGCACACAGCAGCCTGCAGCCTCGAGACGCGTCGCGCTATTCCCTCTCGGCGGAAACACCGGCTGACGTTTCCGCACAGGCGCCTACGACCGTGTAGCACCGTATCCATGCATCCGCATTCACGAACAGCGGAATAATTCAGCCGCTCGCAGTGAAACAGAACGATCGAACACGCGTTCGTTTCAGCGACGTGCGGGGAAAATGGATGCGTATATATACACGCGTGTACGCATGCAACTGATACGTCGTTCAGCGGGACAAATTAACGTGGGCAGAGCGGTGGCACTCGATAAATAATGATCGTGACAGATGAAATGTCGTAACTATCTCTAACGTTAGATTGATGAACCTCCAAAGGAGAGTCCCGGAAGGTTCAAAGAATACCTTCCTCGTTCTATCGAATAAAAATCAGGAAATAGCACGTTAATAATATTTAAAAATATAGTACATGTTATCCAAATATAATAATCGCCAGTAACATGTGAATATATCACTAACAATAAGATTCACGGATATATTACGGGCAAAGATATCCGCGGTGAAATATTAAGGACGCGACTTCTTTCGCGACGACTGAAGAACTCGCGTTTGCGATTAATTTCAAGCCTAATATCGTGTTCACCAACAACAATAGCTGTCGTTTCTTTATCTGAGGAATTCTCACGATAATGTCTTTCCCACGTAACGCATCATTCACTACCGCACACACTCGCAGATTATCGGGGAATTCGAATAATGAGCGGGGAAAGAAGGAGAGACTTCCCCAACCGAGAGAACCGCACTTCGAGAGGAACGGCAACAAACTGACTGGCGATTATCGCCGGTCCATGACGCTCGAATGTACCCATCCCCTTCCCTTCCGTCTCGCTCCGATCTTAAACCATGAGTTAGCGCACGCACGAAGATCATTTAAATTATTACCTGATGTTCGGCACGATAATGGCGCAACTCACGAAAAGTGATAAAGCAAACTGACCACGTATAATAGTATAGTAGTATTTCCTCGTATTAAAGACTATGCGCGGAATGTGGCACACGCAACCCTCTCACTTTCTTTATTAATTAACGTAATTAATATGTTGGAGCCGCGTAATTACATAAAATTTCAATCTAATTTTTCCCGAAACAAACCTCGCAACATACGGCTAACATACAAACATTCATTTCATTTATATAATTAACAATCTCTATAAATTAGACGTACAAATAAAATCTTATTTTTTTATTTAGGTAACTTGAAGTAAAACTCAAGCAATTTCTTACCATTTTCATAGATGATTTTCGCACAATCAGCACAATCACTGTGTAAAAAAAAGGATTATCTTTGATACAAGGAACGCTCATAAGTAACACATTCAAGATTAAATCCAACGCGACGAAACAATTCGTGACGCGGAATTACCGCAATTGTAGAAAGTTCGCCCGCTAATCCAGACGACAAACTTCTTTGATTCTTCGCAAAAGATTACCGTCACGGCTCATGCCTTCACGCTCGTGACGAATTCTACATTGTGTATTTCCGCACAACCTGAAGAATGTCCTCAAGTTTCACAAATTTTCCTTCGCCTACCGATACCTGAGCCAAGCTGCAGTCAATTTTTCTCACGAAATATTTGACTTAAACTCATTTTCTTCATTCATTTTTCATTTCCATTGTTTAACATTTAGCAATAAATGTAAAAAAACAAACAAAAATGTAAGATAAAGTTTATACTTAAAATTAAACAAAGAATAACCTTCTATTTGCGCTCCTAAAGCTTAATTTGAACTCAATTACTAACTTTGTAATTAGTTGTTACTCGAAAGCAATTAGATATGCTGCATACTTCACATTTAAAAAAAAAAGATCAATATCAAATTGGGTAAAAAACCGTGGATAAAGAAATATAAAAAGGCCCATAAAACCCCGCTAACTTCGGTGCACCCAACCGCGATTATGCGGTCGCGAGGAAATAAAAGAATACAAAGAAGAAGATAAAGGAAGAGTCCGCGGGGCAATTTGTCGTGTGCCGAATTTCGGCGAGCCGCTATCGCGATTTCATAATAGCTGATCGATGACTCGTTTATCCCGGCGTTATTCCGCCTCGCTCGCGCGTGAAGGTGCGCCCACCAGGCTCGCGCGCGTTATACAGCCTCGGTACAGTTAGGCCGTAACATAAGATTAACATAACGGCACCACCGTCGTGGAATTAAAGAAACCAAAAGGAGAGGAGATCGCGTCGGACGTCCCGGGGCGCGTATAACGCTTTACGGTATACGCCCGGTATCGCGGAACCGTGTCCTCTCTTCTCCATCGCTGACCGCTTATCAGCGAACAGGTCCGTGAGATTCGTAAGTGGTGTGTGCCAGTTTCGAGGACCTCTTTTCCGCGCTTGGACCGATGCGATGTCGGCCAGCGACGCGACGGCAGGTCGCGTGTAAATTGCGCGTGCCGAAGGAGATTAGGATTAACATCGTAATATCTCGTCTATCTGCTCGCGTGCAATCCCTCATTAATACATGATGCACGTAAACGATATATCACCGTGTTGTTCTACTAATACCTCAATCAAGGCTGCAATTTTTTACGGATAATTTAAGCTTCTAATTATGTCACTCGATTTTACATTCGCTCTATTCTGCATTATTAAAATTGACGTAACTTGTCAAGACATTAAGGTCTTGATTTCTACAGTTTGTTTTCTCTTTTTCAATTCAAATTTCCGCGACAGGATGATGAGTTCGCTGCATCGAACAGCGACAGTTCTATCGACGGAAGAGAGATCACCTCTTTGGACATAACTCGCGCAAGAGACTTTCTCCTTTATTTTCTCGCTCCTGACGTTATAATTCCATTCAGACGGTAGGTTATTCTCGCGCAGCTGACGTCATGCCTCCAATAAGAAGTTATCCCCGACCCTTAATATCACTGTGTTTTCAGCTTTCTTGTTTTGACAGCGAATCCCATACTCAAAGGAAATGAACTCGCGGACCGTCTTGTCACAATATTTTCACTCGCGAGGCGGGATGTTTTGCCTCGACCTTGCAACTTCATTTGCTCCAAAATTATCCCGAGATCAACGTCCAAAATAAATTAATATGAAATTCGAGAAGATTATTATCTCTTCTTCTCTGTATGCATCAGATTCTGCTTTCAGATTATTCAATAGCGCCTGCCCACACTTCCCGTCTCCTTTCACGCCAATCATGTGGTTGACCCCGACCAAAAGGATAGATCGCCGTCGTGAATCATGCGGATCCTTGCGTATCGCGGAATGTGCCCGACCGACTACGTCACGGCTCCGAATAGACAAGGTTCCGACAAGTTCGATAAAAAAAAGGCACATCGTCTGACGTGCTGTTCAAACATTTTAACGAACAGCGCGGCTATTAGACGTTTTTGTTGATATTTTAATTTTTTGTTTTACCGTATGTAGCAATATTATTAATATTAACTGTCATTAATATCTTTGCTATCCTTATCGGATATCAGACAGATTATACTTTATCTCTGATAGCAAAGATACAAGCAGCATTATAAATAACATTCTGCTCTGTACAATACTATAATGTAACAATTGTATTTTACAACATGCTTTAATTGTAATAATCTTAATAATATATTACATATAAGTTGATTAAAATTACATCAAACTATATATGTAAACTTGTGAAAGTTGTGACAAGTTATCGATTTTCAAGTACAGATTTAACGCTTCGTGATTATTGTAAAATGTAAAAGTTATAACAATAATTGGGAGCTTTCCAGCTAGCGACTCAAATTGACACAAGTATCATTCTGTCTGTTCAATATCCGCAATGAGCAACAAAGGCAGAATGATACTTTTGTCGATTTGTGCAGTTGCTAGGCTGAAAAGCTCCCATTATTGGCGTTCAAGTATAGATTTAACGCTTCACCGAAAAAATCATATTCTAATGTATTCTATACATTAGAATATGATTTTTTCGGTGTTCGTGTTTGTCATGATTTCGGACAATTTAGAGAGAAATTTTATTTATCTGTATCAGCTGCTTAATGTACATGATGACTGACGCGTTAAGTACTTAAAGATTTATACTCAGTGATTATCATCGACACTGACATATGGCCTGGCTTCTGCCTGATGCCTCTCGACGCGTCGATCGATATACATGCGTTTTACTCGATTTCCCCTGTGGACCGCAATCACGCTCGGTGTAATCTTGACACGAATTCGACATGAGATGTCCTCAGATGCCGTCGCATACACGCATATTCCGTAGATGGGCGTTAAGTGGTACTCGATTAAAAAAAAAAAAGCCATGCTGCCTTTTTCATCCTGCGAGCCTTGAGCATTAAAGGACTGTCTGTCTCCTGCAGTATCTCGCGTGTTTACACGACGAGCAACAGATGCTCCAGACAGCGAGAGATCCAATCAACAAGATCGCTTAACCATGTTACTCTCACATAATTATAGAGATCCGGTTTCGCGTCACGTTGTTTACATCATGTTATATAGGGACGCGTCATATATTTTGTACACCGAATAAATAAGCATTTACAATGTAATTGCCGTGAGAAAAAATGGCGTAAGTATATAGAGCTTCGACTTGCGCATTGAAGCGACGCGAATCTTGACAAATCTTGAGAAATGAAAAAAAAAAAGAGAAGAACTTCGTATGAATTCTGCACATTTGTTCGCGGTATGCTCAAAATGCTGCTGCCGTTGCATTTCGGCGTGGCGCGTCGCGTTACGTAACGCTCTACATACGCGAGCGTAAAACGACCACCTGTTCGATCGATGCCGCCGTTGATGATCGCCACTTAAGTCGCGCGCGATTAAGAAAAATCCTCTCGACCACTTAACGATTATAATAAACGGGCCACTTAACGATTAATAGGTACGTTTGACGAGTTAATCGACGCGGCTTCAATTCATCCGATTAACGCCGGAAGAAGAGATACGAGCGGCCGCGGATGATCTCACACTCGCGCGAAGCGATCGGGCGATGACGCCAGCAATCCGAGCGACCTTCTGCCGCGCGAGAACGAGAGAGACCGAAACGGTGTCAGGCGAAATTCCGCGCGGGTATGCACACGGAGGCCGAACGCGATTCTTCCTTTTTCTTTCTCTCTCTCTTTCTTTTTTCTTCTTCGACCTACGCTCCGAGAAGATGATCCTCGCGGCTGAAAGGTGCGCCTTTGTCTCCGCGCGAGAGAGACGCATACCGGTTTAGCACCTCCGCATCTGTTTTTCCACGCACGCTTCGCTAAATGCGTCTGTCAGATGCATACCTTTTGACGCGTAACTGCTTCTGTATGATAGCATGGAGCTAGAATTACACGTATATTTGTACATAAAAAAAAATTAGATAACCCGGTGGTTTTCAAGACTTTCATGGCACGCTAATTAGGTATAATTAAAAAAAAGTGACTGCGAATAGAAATCAATATGCATTGGCAACCGCCTCGATCTCTGTAAAATATTTCGCGTGTCGTCACGAGACACGATGCTAAGTAAAATTAGTGGCTGCAAAAAGACGTAGGACGTATAGGTACACACGACACGCTTCAATTTAGAAAGCGTTAATTGTACCGGGAATGTGTAATTAGAATTTTATTGGCCGTCGCGGCGAAAATTGGTGTGGAAAAATGCAATTTACTTTGCGCACTGTATATAAGCTATCTATACATATGACTGTTGCATCAACCGTTGTCACTATTCACTGAACACTAAACGCTACGTAACTACCACGTATCGAAGAGTGCAGTTACCCGCGGTTTTTGCACCCAGAGGCTTTCAACGTGAGCTAAACGCGCGAGAAAAGAATATTATCGAAGACTAGACAAAGATGACGTTAACAATAAAATTATACTAAAAAAAAGAATTTATTATTTGTAAGAAAATTGATTTCTATGAATTTAGTTTCCTTAATTCAAAGAAATGTTAGGTAGGTAGATTTGAGAAAATATTTTAAATTGAGAAAAATGTTTTCTCAAATCTACCTAATACTTCTTTGAATTAAGGAAAGTAATTTATTATAAAGATCAATTTTCTTGCAAATAATAATTTGTTTTCAGTGTAATAATCCTAATAATCGCGGCGTGTAATCGCTAACTTAGGGTAATATTTCATTTGTCGTACGACAAATTTTTTAAACGTATCTATTGATTGGTTACAAGATAAAGGATTTCTATAGAAACTCGAGGACTTCTCTATTTTGTAGCCAATTAACATGCTTAAAAAATTTGTCGTACGACATATGAAATATCAGCCTTACACGACGCGACGGTCTTTAATATGCACGCTCGACGTAAATCGCAAGCTAATGCGACTCGAATTTGTGCTGCATCTAAGGTTGACGATATCGCGTACACGGGTGTGTATCATGTTGTGCGTATCACATCGAGCGTATATCGTTCTTTACTGAGGATTGCGTTAAACCACAAAGCAGCGGTTCCCAACTTCTCACTTTTATCACGAAGTCCGTATTACGCAAATAAAATTCGCAAAGTACCATTTTAGCAATGACGCACACGTGCGCGTTGCTCCTAATTAATTTAGCGTGATTTAAGAAATGGGGGAGCACGCAATCTATTTTTACAACTGTTTCCGAACGATAACACGAGATAAAATTTTCTGTTTCATGCGAAGCAAAGTTTGATAAACGCTGCTCCGCGACAGCGGTTTTGATATCGCGGAAGATTATCGAATTTTTCAATCGAACAAGAATGTGCTTATCAACGTGAAAGGAACAATGACGTGCGTCCAGAACATTAGTATTTCGAGCGAGAATAAAAGAAAAGCTGAAGATGCATGACGTAAAAATACGGAGCGCGGCACTTAAAAGTAGGACGGCTCGCTTCACGTAAATGGTAGTATTTTAAATGTTTTCACTACGGTGATAGAAATGGTGACAAATACGATAACACAACAGGAAACTCGGCGCAAGCCCACGTATGGCGGGCATCGCCACGGAATTCCTATTACTGCAGGTTTTATCATGTTGCGTGAAAAGTTTCACATGCGCTATTTCCTATTTTTTCTCTCTTATTCCTTCAATAATAGCTTTCATCTATTAACAAATAATGAAAGCGCGTGTTTTATAACTAACGCGTTTTATCGTTGCGACACGTCACGACAATGTATGCAGTATGACTCATCTCTCGTATTTTTGAATTCAAATATCTATGTTTTTATGTTGCACGGCTCTTTGTAAATAAAAACAAAAATGTACATGGTTGAAAAACTTCTCTCGTTTTATCGTAAACTGGTTTCCGAAAGTAGAGATCCAAAAAGTCGTCCCTACCTTGGTGCCGACCTCGACTTTATGATACCAACTCTTTCTTCTTTGGATGCCAGACATTCTTTTACTCCTTCCAAGCTGTTCTTTCGAGCCTAATTTATACTTGTAACATTATCGACGAATGCACTTCGGTTTACGTGTGCAAACGTGTTACCGCGTCACGAAATCAACGCAGAAATGACGTTAATCGGTGGACCGATATCCGCGATAATACGACGGAGGGAAAAATCGAGAATCAATAGCGACTTCGATTGTGACTCGGTGGTATTGAAACCGCGACTGTCGCACATAGGCAAATGGTGAAGCATTGATACCGACGTTACACGACAGTTGCGCACCTCGTAGAGATAAGAAAGCGCAGGAAGGTACAAATATTTTTAGAGCGTACCATCCTAATATTGCAATTCAATTTAAAAATAGTGATAAAGTAATCAAATACGAGTCATCGTGGAATCATCTGAGAACACTACTACCACGTGCAATAAGAATAATTTGATTATCGCATTACATTGAGACGGAATAAGATGTAATTAGATTTCAGAATAGCTTCTTCATTGCTTTACTTCCAATTGTGGATCACAATCAATCCCAGACTTGAGTGCTTTAAATAAAAAAGACTCGGAGCAGTACGCTGTATACACAAATCTAAATCAATTTAGTTATCCTAAACGTTCTACTGACAGTTTCTTCTGTAACAATCTACAGTTTTCTGTTCTATTTTAATTCACAACAGTGGCCTAGTTTACACCGATCACTTGATACGCGTGTTAAACAGTAAATAACTAGTAAATTAGTTTGATTATTGGCTGATCAGCTCAAATATACTATTTGATACGAGTATCAAGAGATCGGTGTAAACTAGGCCACTGATTTACGACACTACATCAAAAAGTTTTAAGCTACTGCAGTGTACTATTTCTTTTTCTCATTTTATTAAATTTTTAAAATGGACATATTAGGACTTAGTGATTCTACTCACAAAGCCAACGGGCTTGTCCCTTCTGTTTGCCATGATCCTGTCTTCCAGATTTGTTACCTCCTTCGATACATCTCTCTATCCTAAAACAGAATTGGGAAATGATTATTTATAAATAAATGTGCCTCCCGGATGAATAAAACTGAATTTAAAATCAGATGTAAATATCTTCAAAGCATTTAACGTGTAAAAATTACTGACAAATAGTTTACTAACTTATATGTATATCCTAAATTAAGACTTAACGTAACAGGTGGATTATAGGATATCGCTCCTTTTATCAAAGTTATAAAGATATGTTACTCGCAAAATGTTATCAGTGTGCAAATACGCTATTAATCACAAATTAGTCATCAAAGAAAATATAATAGCATCTTTATTACAGAATATAACATTGGGCGTGTACTCCAGGTAAATATTACCTTTCTGATTATATTACTTATACTGTTTTTTAACAATTATGAATAAAAGTGTATTATTTCGCTTAAAACTCGATATTTTAATTTTATTTCTTGGCTCCATGTGTGTGTGCTCATAGAAAAAAATAAATTTTTTTTTCCTTTCAGAACGATCTAACAATAAGTTGAATTCACCTGAATGTTTTCGACCACTTATTAGATACTGATCGGTCATTCGCCACAAGAAGGCTTCTTAAACGTTGCATTATAACTTTCTCTTTTCGTAATAAAAACTTCTCAAGTAATTTTATTAAATTGGGGGAAACACAAGATATTACTATACGAGGCATGACCAAGGAGCATCCGAGAGAAAGGTTAGTTTGGAAATACAGAAATTGAATTCCACGGAATAATGTCACGGACCGTGGCAATGTTGACAGGTGACTTCGGGCAAAAGCAAGGAAAAAAAAATCGGCCTTGACACGAGAACGCGATTGGATCTCTTCGACGAGTCTGGCGGCACGATTTGTTAAATGAAGCAGCGTTCCGTTAAGGTTAATTCCCGACGTGGTGTAGGTACCGTACATCGATTATCGTTCCTGACAGCGGCAGGGGATCTCTCCCCCGTCCCGCGAGGATCGTTCGACCGCGGCGACATTTCGCTTTACCCTCGGTTTTACCTCAACTCGTCGACGGCTCCGATTTGCGCGCTTTTACGTCGGAGTCGAACACCCTGGCCGACGTGCCCAGCGTCGTCGGTCTCTGTCTCTCTCACTCTCTGTCCAGCGAAAGGGCGGCGAATCCACGGGGTTAACGCACGGATTTAACGGACGACACGCGGCATGAGACACACTCGAGACAGAAATTTCCAAGCGGCCCTTTCTATATACGGGGCCCCGTGAAAAATGTCCGTTACCGCACGCCGTAAACGCCGTTACTTGTTGCGACAATTCCGAATCGCGCGACCGACGCAACGCAACGTGCGCGAACGCCAACGCCAAGCGCCAAGCCAAGCAGTGGCGGCATGGCGGCAACTGCACTGCCGCCAACCGACGAGGTCAAGATCTACGACGAGATCGCGATGATCGACCGACCGACCGATCGAAGGCACGAAAGGCACGCGATCGTAATTTAATTAATTCTCTCGGAGAGTTTCAATTATCACATAAATCTGTCTGTTCGTTGTCTATTATTAATTTGCGAGAACGCTTTAAAATATTTTAAATCGCTTTGAGAGAAAGAAGACGATACTAATTCAATCCAAAGTGATCGATTTTACTTAAGCCCAGTTTTCATGAACTCTCATTCGGCGAAACGTTCATGGACAGAAAGAAGAGAGACTGAACTTTATATATTATTTATAGTAAAAAAAGTGCTGTAATTTTTCTGTCCTCAAATATATATTATAAAAAAGAATAATTGCTGCGGCATGTTTAAGATATATATGTATACAATATCTAATACAAAATCTATTCGAACATATCTGCAATTGTCAAATTGACTTGTCAAAATCATATTCATCGCTCGCCGAACGATCCAGAATCTCTTTTCGTCATTTTACATCTAAACAGGGCGATCCAAATCTTAGGATGATATTCATATTAGTCCGATCTTATATTTAAAACTGCACATTTTAACTACATATACACATACGATTTTGAAAAACTATATTATTATAGTTTGGTCGTTTCAATTTCAATATCATATAGATGATAATTTCAAGATCATCCGAATGTAAGATCGAACTTTGAATACTACCCTAAAATCGCCTTTTTAGAGTGATCAAAGTCTGATTAACTTTTTAATTGGCGCTTAATACTACACATTGCAATTGTAGTATATTTTAACATGGACAGAATAATTAATTAAAAGATCAGATTAGCTAATTATGTAATCAGAAATTTTGCTCTATGCAATTCTGCTGGTTGAATTAATTGTTGATTAAATTAATCAGAGTTTGGGCGAAAAAACAATAAAAAATAAAAGTAAAATATAAAAGTTAAACGACTGCGCGTCTTTCGGTATGGACCTCAAGACGACCTCTTAATTTCCGACGTCGACCAATCGGCGATCGACGTTGCGCCCGCGTCGCGACGACGCGACGTGTCGCGACGACGACGGCGGGGTTATCGGAAAGTCGAAGGGGCCGCGAGGCGATCCGAGGCCTGCCGAAGCGCCTGCGTGACGTCATGCTGGAGCAGAAGTGAGCTAGTGAGCAGAAGAGATAAGAGACGGTCATAGAAAGGGAGTTCTGTTTCCTGGTGTGTCTCGCTCGGAGCATCTGAGAAAGATTGTTCGCGCGTCTCGTCAGCCTCGCGCATCGCCGAAATGTCGTACGCGTACCTGTTCAAGTATATCATTATCGGGGACACAGGTAAATAAATGTGACGTCCGCGCAAACGGAGTACCGTCCGCGAAACGGGACCTTCGCCCCCCCGTGCGTGCCTTGCCTTCTACGTCGTCCGTGACAGGACCCATTGGGTGCTTTCCATTTACTGACACAAGTCGACACAAGTGTCGTTCTGTCCTTGTTGCTCATTAAATGTAGAGAAAGATAGAACGACGTTTGTGTCGGCTTGTGTCACTAAATGGAAAGCACCCATTGTTTTCATTTCCGTCGTGCGCGACTGATATCACCTGATTTGCAAACGCCGAGAATAATTCTGCTTTACGGAGTCCGGCCCACCGACGGAAGAGATTCTTTTGACGCGCATTTACTTCCTTTAAATATATATGTCGCGTGTCAGCATATATTTGATGCAATAGATTTCAAGTATTCCCTGCCTTAGTATCATATTGCTGTTTGATTTATTGTTGCTGTTACACGTCGATTGAGCTCCGTACTATATACGTCTTGACGAACTATCACGTTGATTTCCACGTTAAAATCTATAAATAGCACGTTGCGTTTTATAATGGAATTATCCCTGCTACAATTTAAATATGTTATATATTTAATTTTTTATTACGTATAAAAATATTGCTTTCATTTCATTTCTGTAATAAAATTGATAAATTATTGCAAATAGAGATTACCATGTTAAACAATGGATGTAAAATTGAAAAATTATATAAGCGCAATATCGTGAATGTATTATGCAAGAACTTGTAGGTATTAAAGCGAGATAATGTGCATAGAGAAATTTTGCGTTTGATCAAACATAACAAGACTTTTTATTCCAACTATATTGTAATACCTATATAAATATGATTTAATTTTTTTATAGGAGTTGGAAAGTCCTGTCTTCTTCTTCAGTTTACGGATAAGAGATTTCAGCCAGTCCATGACTTGACAATAGGAGTCGAGTTTGGCGCTCGTATGATTACCATTGATAGCAAGCAAATTAAACTGCAGATCTGGGACACTGTAATTATATATATATATTAATATATTTAATTCACTCGTACTATCTTTAATTAAAATCACGCTTCATATTACTGATATTTATTGACAAGATCCTAATTTCCTCTCAATCAAAAATTGTATTAATATTATAATAAATATTTAAATCATTACATTATTCTTTGTACAAAGAAATTTATATAGCTTTAAATTATTTAAAGAGATACTTTTAATTATTCTTTGTGGAAAATTACATTTTTCTCATTTTAACGTTTTACCAAAATGCAAATAAAAATTTGTAAATCCTATGCTATCTCTTTCTATTTAATTTTCTATTACTAGGAGAAATGGATTGTTAAGTGTTTCCTTGATTTACGTTTTATAGGCAGGCCAAGAGGCATTCCGTTCTATAACAAGATCATATTACCGTGGAGCAGCTGGAGCTCTACTGGTATACGACATTACACGTAGGGAAACTTTTAATCATCTTACAACATGGCTGGAGGATGCGAGGCAACATTCAAATTCCAATATGGTTATCATGTTAATTGGCAACAAAAGTGATCTGGATAGCCGAAGAGAAGTAAGGAGAGAAGAAGGCGAGGCTTTTGCACGGGAACACGGTCTTGTTTTTATGGAGACCAGCGCTAAGACTGCGGCCAATGTAGAAGAAGCGTTCATCAATACGGCAAAAGAAATATACGAAAAAATACAGGAGGGAGTCTTTGACATTAATAATGAGGTATAACACTAATCATTCTAATTAATATGTTTTTGCGTATGATTTTATGTACAAGTCAGAAAAACAAAGTCTACATAATTTTGCACTTTTTATTATTACTTTTTTCTGACATTTTGATTTATTATTTTTTAATAATAAGAAAATTAAGAAAATATTTTATATTGATATAGTCACAAAATATGAAGATGTTTTGATTGTTATCTCGTATCAATGTGAAAGAAGATAAGAAATAACAGATAAATACGCAGTGACAATATATGTATAATTACATATTTATCTTGTTTTCTTTCACATTTTATATTAGCATTATTTTCTGGAAACATCTTTGATAAATCTTTAATGTATGTATATCTTTGATATACAAGAAAAAGAGATATCGTATTATAAAATATATGTGTATGTGTATGCTTTGTAATAGGATGTTTCTAAACCAATGTAACAATTGAATTGCACAGGCAAACGGTATTAAGATTGGACCACAGCATTCGCCAACAAGTCCTGGAGGTTTAGCAGGAACTGGTGGACAAGGTAGTGCGCAGGGTGGTGGGTGCTGCTAGGGGCTGGGGCTTATCTGTCCACCGCTTCATCCTTCTCCGATCTGAATTGACCTTACTCCTGCTCTTCATTTTATTCTGAACACAATTACTTTGTACAACTTAATTTTGCGCATGTCGCGTCATGAGGTAACAAATGACAATTGGTGTATTTATTAGTTAAAATAATCTTATACACGTAATAAATAGGATTATTGTAAGACGAAAATGTTATACATCACTAAAATCATGAAGAATTAATAAAGTCTTTATTTACAAATTCTCGTAAAGATATGAATGAAGTTATATCATTCTTCAATATATTTCTGGCGGATTTAATTCTAAAGCAACACATTCTTTACAACTTAATATACAATTATTATTTATATAATCATTATATATATATATAATCATTTTCGTTCTTGCACATCACGTAATAGTTTTACTTACTATACATCATATGGGATATTATTTTAAACCGGTATCTGTGAGATTCCATTAAGTTTTATGTAGAAACTTTTACATTTATTTAAATTACGAATAGTATAATTTAATTACATTGTAAAGTTTAGCTAAAGGCTTGTCCCCCACTTTATGCAGCACGACGTGAAATAGTTATATTAAATAATGTATTAATTATCGGGAGTGATAAAGCGGGAGAGGACAGGCACTTCGATTTAATGTTTTATATTTGTTTAATATGTATTGTGTACTGTAATGTAATGTGCACTAATGATCAAAATTCCATTCTATTGGTAGTGGCTCATGGACGCTAGTGTACCAGTAAATTGATTTGACGTGATTTACACCTAATTACTTAAAACTACATTATATATATGTATGTATTGATGTATAAGATGATGATTATATAAAACATATATTAATCAATGCCATGAGAAGGCCTATATTTAACCAGATTTATATTCTATATAATATTTACCAAAAGATCTCTTATTGCATATGTTGGCTATTGGTATCATTATTTATGGCTTTTTTGAAGATGAAGACATTATTAGTGCTATAAACAAATCAAAAAAATACATTTTTACAATTTATATTATTGTATAACTAAAGTTCCCTAATATATCTAATACATAACACAAGAGTTATACGTTTAAGTTTTGTAGACCATAGATAAAGATATCAATACAAATATGGCAGTGATAATTTTACCTGTACTTTATTAAGATCCAAAAATAATTCCATTTTAATGAATGTTCCTGTCTTTATTTCACAAAAATAATTATAAATATTTCAGAATTTACAGAGACATAAGACACAAGGTATTTAAATACATGATGAATTAAGGATAGGCTTTAATAGTGCACGTTATTATATTTATTGAAAGATTCGTCAGCTGGCAAGAAAAAAAATTATACATTAATATTAAATATTTCTCGATGAAATTATAACGCATTTATAAGCATATATCTAATTAGTACAAATTGGCTTCTCTGAGCATTATTGTAATCAAATGTTATTTATAATATCTTAAATTATGAGCTTATATCTAATTGTTATACCAAAGAATATATCAGCATTGTATATCTTTTTTGCGCTTATATACACTGTAATAATTAAATAACACATGTACATTGGCTTCAGGAAATTACATTCAATACATTTGATTTAGTATAATCTAGCGATTATTCCATATACACAGTCAAAGCTATAATTGACGGCTTGTGATGTATTTTGTATGTATGCTTTGGGCATATCTTTTCAATTAGACTTTTATTACTTATTTTTCCATTTTTCGTTTAATCTTTCCTACGTGCGGCAGTAGAAAGATCGAGACGATCTTGTCGATATGAGTTTCGGAATTAATGCATTTGTAAAATTCAAAAACATTTATCAATTAATTATAGCTTTCAGTTAAAATTATAATTGTGATTCTTTCGATTTTTAATTCGAAATCAAGAGTTTCGGAATTGAACAAAGTACGAGGAGAATATAATCGGCAAGAAAGTTGCACGATCTAAAATTCCAAGAATTTTCCAAGAATTTCAAGAAACGCGATTTCGAGACTTGAATAAATGACGACAAGATAAATAATCGACAAGGAGATAATTGCATTATCAAAAATTGCAAGATTTTCTCAAACTTTCAAGAATCGCAATTCCGGGAATTAATTACTTAAAATTTCAAGTTGCAAAAATCAGGAATCTAAAAAATCGACAAAGTATCAGGAGAATATAATCGGCAAGAAGGTTACATATATTCTAAAATTCCAAGAATTTACTCACATATATTTTAAGAAACGCGCTTCCGAGAATTATTTAGGATTTCAAAAGTTACAACACAAATCAGGAATCTCAGAAATCAACAAAGTATCAGAAGAATATATAATCAGCAAGGAGGTAGCGCTTTTTAAAGTTCCAAAAATTTCTCGAATTTTCAAAAATTTGAGAATTTAAAAGCGGAAAGTAGAAGGCTTATCTTGATGAGTTTCGGAAATCGAGATAATCGAATCGCTCCGTTTTGCTCGCTCGCTGACCTGATTTGGGATGTGCTATAGAATTACGATTTTTTACAACAAACTTAATATTTGCCTCAAGACTTTTCATTGTGTGACCGAACAGCGAATTGGACAAGTTCCTCTCTTCACGGTCGCCAGTCGTTTTTACCCATAAACGACAAGGATCTCGTTCCCTGGGTTCTCCTTCGGTTCGGTCCCTGGTCTCGCTCGGTGAAGGATTAGGATCAGGGTAAAACACACTTTCACAATTCATTTAATTATAAAAAAAATATTTATTATACATATATACTGGTCTTTACAAGCCGAAGCCCGAAGTCGCAAAGGCCTCGCTTCACCTCTCCTCTCTCCTTATATACCTCTTTCTCCCTCTCTCGACTCTTCTCCTTCCATCGCGCATCTCTCCGTCGCTACCCGCCTCACGACATCGCTTGGTCCCAACGGAAAGTCACCTTCCCCGGTTCCCCCATCAGTACTAATCTTCCACCGACTTCTCGCGTCCCACTCCAACGGAAAGTATCCCTATACCACAGTATAGGAAAGAATATACTGTGCCTATACCGTCTTTATGCTAATTACCTTACTACTAGTTATACTAACTTCCTTTCTTTCTCTATTACAGAAAACCGATGTCCCCTCCAACATACTGTCATCGGGGATCATCCCAATAGAAAATAACTCTACTTGACTCTACTTGAACATAATATTAATGAGACAATAAAAAAGAAATACCTACATCTATCTGTAAACTATATTGAAAAAAGTAAAATGAAATACATATATCTTGAGAAACATAAACGACTCTATCAATCTTACATCTACATCACTTCTCGGCTATCGTCTCTGTTTCTCCTAGATCCACTGCTCTCGCTGCGTCACTCGTGCCTCTAAGGGATTTTCCGCCATTGGCGTTGAACGTGTTCGGACGTGTTTCGACCGTTGGGATTTTTTGAGGGCCGCAGGGGAAAGTGATCCGCGCAGTTCCTTAGGCGTAGCGTACCCACGGTTTCCCGAGCTCAACACCGCGGACACTCACACACACACACAGATACGTACACAACACCTTGAAGATGCCGCTAATTATATAGTTCAATTATATTTACACACATACACGCACACATACAGACAGAGGGGGTATTGCAGTACCTCCCCCTCCCCGGCGTGCGGTGTCCCCGGGATTTCGAAGATCTACGATTCATGTGCCCCCACCACAGACTCTTCGTCTGCACGTTTGTATTATCCCATCCCCGGCGTGCTCTGTCCCCGGGACAAGAAGAGGATCCAACATTCGATTACGCTACTATTTTGACTAAGTTTACGGGCCGTATTGACCTCCGCATGGAGGCAGGAGCCTGAGCAAATAAGAAGAAGAGTGCCTCTAAGGGCTGCGCCGTCACTTTGCCCCGGATCCACTGCTCCGCCCTTTTCTGCTGGATCTGCCCGCTTTACCTCTTACCTCCGCTACTTTCTTTTCAGCCGAAGGTGTATCCCGTTCGACTTTCGAAGGCGGTTGCAATTGACAATCCTCTTTCTTTAAGTTTTTCTTCAAAATTCTTGCCTCGCGTCTTTTTTCTTTTTGTCTGTGTTTCTGTTCGTTCTGTCGGTTCTCTTCGAGATACGTAAGGTGGAAAATATCTTCAAATTTTGACAATATTTCAAGTTCTGCTGACAGTTTTTCATTTTCTATTTTCAGTTCTTCATTTTCTCTTTTCAATCGTTTCATTTTAGTCAGAGACGAAGAAAATCTGATTGTTGAACGCTGAGTCAAACAAAGCAATCTGTTCTGTTGTTGGGTCAGCAGAGTCAAGTAAAGAGCCTTTTTCAGAGCCATCCCTACAACAAAAACAGTAGAATAAGAATAGGGAAATCTTCTATAAAACTTTTTCGACTTATTTTCTGACTTCATTTTCGCTTGTTTCTACAACTAAAGTATAAATTATTATATTAACTTCGTTTATTCCCTTACTGTGCTTTTCAAAGTTTTTCTCTGGTCCCCGTCTCCCTCGCGATTCGGCCGGCCGCCTCCCCGCTAACCGCTCCTTGACCAACACCGTCGTCTCTCTCGTTGCCGGAAAGGTACACGACAAGCAGCGTTGGTCACGATCTTCGCTCCGATCGCTCTGATGTTGGGACTGACAATGATCACCTGGACGCTCCGGGTACCTTCGGAAACGAAAGTCTTACGACGCAGACTTATGATTTTTGGAAACACGCGAGACACGCCAAAACGAGAGGATCGCGCGGAAACGTCCGGCACGTGTGGATCACAGAACATATACTAAGAGAAGCGCAACTTCCTTTGTAACCAGTGGAAACACGAAACGCCGCCGCGCGATCGACGCGCTCCAGACGGTTAGGCACTGTACTACATTCTATATCTATAGCTACTAGCTGTGCTACTAGCTGTGTTCCGAATACACTGCCAGTACTGAAAATCTATAATTTACGTTATACGTAAACTATAGATTTTCAATACTGGCAGTGTATATCGGAACACAGTTTATATGAGCCGTAAATAATATAGAATATATGTTAATAAATATTATATGTTATTTTCGTCATAAAATGAGGGAATGCGCAATAAAGAACAAATTAATTACATATAAATTGAAATACATTTTTATTTAAAAATTTTAATTTATAACATGAAATACATTTCTATTTCAGTGTGTAACATAGAATTACATTTTAATTTCAAAGTTTAACATAAAATACATTTTTATGTCAAAGTGTGTAACATAAAATACATTTTTGATTTCAAATAAAGTCTATAATAATAGACATTTTCATTTCAAAGTAACATAAAATACATTGTTATGTCAAAGTGTGTAACATAAAATACATTTTGATTTCAAATAAAGTCTATAATAATACAACACATAACAGAATATACGATTCTATAATAAGTGGGAAAAAGAAAAAACCGTACAATTAAAGAGTTCGAAAACCAAATACATCAAAGAGAAACTAAAAATGCAAATAAGCAGAAAATGCAACTAAATCACAATGATTTAAATTGCTTGGTTTTTTCGTAATGGCCTGCAGTTTTCTGTACCGGTTTTTTCTTATCTTTAACATACTTATGTATTAAAAACTTTAAACTATCTTCGACGATTAAATTATCACATCGATGATTGCTACAGAAATCACTGCTGTAGTTATTAAAAAATATTTTTGTAAAAGCTGATTCTAAGTTTGACTTATGTCCATTTTCATCGCAAAAGTGAAATAATCTATTGTGTACGTTTTGTATTAACGTAATCAGCTGATTACTTGGATACGTTAACGAATCTTTGTCTGAAATATTCCTTAAAAACCGTGTACAGATGATGTTGTTCTTGTTGTGTACAAAACAAATCAATTTTACATTTTGAACAATTTTCATCAGGAAGTTTTAGCCTTTTTAAAAGATAACCCGACACGTAAGAAAGAGCTGGTGGAAGGTCTTCTGACATGTTATACTTGCGTTGTTCGTCAGGCATGTGCGACTCCTCGTGTTTCGCTAGACTGGTCTTATTACTTCCTTTCAGGGCTTTCGGTATTGCCTTCGGTAGCTGCAGTCTGAAAAATTAAACAATACAATTAGATTCACACACTTAAAAGACAGATTCACAAATATATATACACAAATATATATATATATATATATATATATATATATATTCACAAATAAAATTGGCAGCAAAAAGAATGCAATTATAAAAAAGAGATAAGGCAAAATCAAAAAAGAAAGCAGTGTAACAACTACAGAGAAAATATGATTCTAAGAATTGAGAAAAATAAAAGATAGTCCGAGTGAAATACTTATACGTACTTGATGTTGATGTACCAGCATGTGTCTCTGTAGATTGTTCAGCCTGTTGAACTCGCGATCGCACACTTCGCAATCAAACTTCTTGTCGGGATCGTGATGCTTCTTGTGCACACTCAAGTCGGTTATGTGGTGGAAGGTCTTCTGACATGTAGCGTTGTTCGTTAGGCGTATACCTGACTCCTCGTGTTTCGCTAGACTGGTCTTATCCATGAACCGCCGACCGCAGTAAATGCAAGGAAGCGGTCGCGATCCACGAGGCACCACCAAAATTCAATATGGCACTTTTCACTTTCACGTCTCCGAGCACAGAACATGTCTCCGAGTCTTCGACGCCGACCATGCCCGATTGTGCCCGATCGACGTTCGGCTTGCTTCGGCTCACGATATGCGCGCGCATTACCCCCCCTTTTGTTAGGCAGTGCCACCATGATGTTTCTCCCCTTCTCCTACGAGTTGCATCCCCAGCATTGTATATGTTCTGTGCATCCCCATGGTGTGGATCGTGGAATCAGGTTGCGCGTCTCTCGCGCGCGCGCGGATTATCTCTTTACATCAGTAATAAAAATAAAGCGTATTAGAGTAGATATAGAAAGAAGGAAGTATGAGAATGTGAGAAAGCGTGGCTAATAAATGCTAATGTGCTTTCTTATGTTTGATGCGCTCTAAATAAAATGTATAAATGCATTTAGATAATCGCAAAAGTAACGGTTTAATTTATTACAAATACGAGCGAGCATTCGTCTTCTTTTCTTTTTCTGTTATATAGATTCCGTTCCTATTACAACGGTTTAGCATTCTTCTATAGTATAGGGTCATCAGCTGCATCCATCAAATTTCTGTTCTACCCAACTGCTGTTCACTTGCTGTAACTGACAATGATTGATTTCTGATATATAGATAATACACAGCAACCAGACTCCACTAAATGTCACCATCGAAAATTTGGATTTTTCTTGAAGACTCCACGGAAGGATCGTCTTCCAAACTGTTTCATACCGGATAATTTCATCAAGAAAAAAAAAACGATTTTGAAGTAAAATATAAGCCTATCTTAATCATATGATAAATATATAATAATAAAATTGTTATACTTGCTCAAAATTAACACTGAATTTTTATTAAAAAGAATATTATATTGGTTGAATTGAATAACAGGAATATGTATATAATATTGAAAATTCTGCAATATTTTACAAATACACGTATATAAAATTATGATAACAAGGTTTTTAAATTGCAGGTAGATTTAATGTCGCAACATGCAATTTCAGCAATCAAAAAGGTGAATCAGAATATATATACATATACATCTATATCGGTGTTATCGACTTTAATAAATGTATCTTACAATGTCTCAACTGTTTTTAATCTTAAAGCTTTGTACGGGCTCTCATCTGAACATTGTCCTTTTTCTTTACGTTGCACTGTTAAAATAAGGCATATTCTTATAAATTTTTAAACAAGAACAATAGGTTGTCGATTAAGGTTTATTAAGATTTATTTAAACATACACATACACTGGTCCCGGTGTGTATGTATATATAATTTATATTAATATTTACGTTTCAGAGAGACAACCAAAGTTCTTGTGTATCGTTATAAAATCTAATATCGAAACGCAACTTTGACATTTCCGTCAATTGTGTCATACAGATACGCATATATTTAGGAAGTCTTAAATGTATACTACATAACTTATATGTATAGTATACATTTAAGATACAAGTAACTTAAATGTATACTACATAAAAGGCCTGTTTAGTGGACACTCGAAAGTAAGCCTGCACATATCCAAATTAAAACTTCATCGCTTATATAATATATCGTGTCGCCGTTTTGCAATAAAACTATTTCACTGCTTTGCATAAGTAATGGTGTATTTGGGAAGAACGTTCGAAATAATTATTTAACATCATTGACATGGTATATTTTCATACATTTCGAAGAATATTGGAAAGCAAGACGAACCCGTTGACAACAGAATCGAATGGCTTAAAGCCAAAATCTATTTTAAATATACAATGATTACATATACATTAATTATATATACAAGGTACTCAAGTGCTCAGTATGCATGCACTTCTGCATGCCATCTTGCAAATTGGATCCATACTGTATCACACGCATATTGTACTATTCATTTTTACAGATTCAAATTTTTGTGTAAAACTTTTTTTTTAAATCATATAGTACAATCATTCCTTTGCAACTTGTAACGAGCGCATACGTGTTTGAGAGAGATAACAAGTACTTTTCCAAAATCTCTACCGTATAAATCTTCGCATATCTCGTAAGTTTCTGAAACAATTTGGAGGGGTTAGACTCGTTGCATAGTGGTCCTAATTAATGTTGATTATGTGCAAGCAACGAATATTGGAAAAGCCTCCACGAAGCAGGCCGTAAAGTGCATTCTTGTGTGTTATAACTATGTAGATACATATATTTATCTCACTGTAGTATAATTAACTTTTTATAATAAATAGCACAATAACATTAATGGTTCTTATTACACGTTGGTTCTTTGCTAAATATGTGCACACATTGGGACATATCATCAAATACAGCAAGCGTTATCGTTTGTTGAGAATGTTGACGAAAGTCCGAAATTTCGTTTGCACCTCTGGCATTTGCGCCAGTGTTTCCTCCATCATGTTCCTTAATTTCGCCAAATCGGGCATTTTCTCGCACGATTCGATATTTAACAGTTCCGTGAAAAATTGTTCCCAAGCAGCTTTCTTAGCGTACCTGCAACACAAAAAAGATGCGCAGCATTAAAGTTTCTTACGCAACAAATATGATTCTTCTAGATTAATCATGTGCTTATTGCTACCTTGGTAATTTCGAAGCAATAAACCAACGGCCCGCCTATCTTAGATACTCTCATATAATTGCCAAACAGTAAGCAATGACTGGTCGCCGCTAGACAATACAAATCAGTCTGATATGTCCATGGTTTTCCAGTTTGCATTTCAATACAAGTGAAATCTTCCGTTTTTATAACTTGCATAAACGTTGTATTTTCTGGCAACAGTTTCATGTCTATGCTACATCCGAAATCTATCAGCTGTATAGTTGGCCTCACATCTTGCGTAGGTCTGTTGAAGTGAAGGATTATAAAGATATTATAAATTATAATAATCTAATATATGTGATAATTAGACATGCAGTTATCGATTATTTATAAATCTCCATTGAGTTAATCTCTCTATTCTTATGATGATTTATATTATTAAGCAGGAAAGATCTTTCCTTTAAAAAAAGTGAAATTATTATGATAGAATTTTGGAAATAATTGTTAATTAAAATGTTCTCAACAACTTCGTCTTGTATAAAATTATCACGTTACATCTCAGATGATTAATGACTGTATTTTTATCCAATAAAGTTACTAGAAAAAAAAGGGTAATACTGACGGTCGCATTAATAAAAAATTATCTGGCTTATGTCCCCATGTATAATTTGGCATTTATGTAAGTACTCCACGATTTGAAGCATCTCGATTGTGAAGAAAATAGTTAAAGTTTCCATCAGAGGTTTGCCGGTGGCAATTTTTATCTGATTCGTCACTGCTAATAACGTTCCGAACTTAGAATATTCTGAAACCAGCACACTTCCATTATTGGTCACATATGCCATTGTCACATCCATAAAACCGCGTAAACCGCGTAACTGAAAAAGAATATTATTACAATGTTATGGGAGAATTAATTTGCTGATAAATGAAATAATCGTAAATACGAATAATGAATCAAAATTAGGGCACTATATTTGTGTTATACTGTACCATATGATCATTTGTAAGACGTGCTTTTATTTCTCGTACGATATAATATTCCCAAATCCAAGCAGGTCTTTGCACTTTAAGAGCAACAGTCTCGCCTGTTTGCAAATTGACTCCTTTAAAAACTGTTCCATACATTCAAAATTTGTAATATTTTTTATATGCGTCCTTACGATAATTACAATGTACATTATAGATAAATACTACATTATTTAGGACCTTTTGTTAAAATTTTTATATATGTCTAATGATGTTGTTAATATAATTTTTCTCTCATTTAACAAATTTTCCTAATGATGATAGCACCCTCCATTTGGTACATGGTCGGCCCACGGTGGGTGAGCCACCTCGTCGCCGTCTGTTATTATCTCTTCTATGTCCTCTCTTGAAATACCCTTTTTTCTAAGTTTTTTTTTTCAAATTTTTGGCGCATTTTTTTATCAAGACCATCTATAAAATTTCTTATAATCTTTGCACCCGTTCGTTGCCGCAAGATAATTTCCCGGTTTTTGAGTGCCTTGTTCTCTCTTTTCATTTTTATAAATTCCTCAAATGTTAAATTATTAAACTCTTGTAGTAGTTTGTCATTGCTATAATATCTTTTGCTAATAAAGTGGCTCATTAATCTCAGCGCCATCCCTGCAATAAAAATAGAATAAAAATAAAATTTTAAACCAAATAAAATTACCAAATAAAATATTTAAACAAGTTTCGTATACATTCTTCGGTAAATATGCAGAATAGTGGCCTCCTCACCGATTTCGTTGAACTTAGGCTTAATCGACGCGTTTTTGCGTGAAACGAAAGAAGCTCGTCGGCGCGATTCGAACGAGGCACCACGAGGCACGAGCCTGCAGCCTGCAGCATGTACGCTCGCACGCACACAAACACACGCGCGCACGCACGCACGCACGCACGCGTGCACGAGAGAGAGAGAGAGAGAAAAAGTGGAAAAAAGTAGAGCAGGCAGGTTTGTCGCGTCGCCGAGAGAGAATCGATTCTCGCGCAGGGGGTAGTACGCGAGAAAGAGTGTGTATGTGTGAGAGAGAGCTGAGGAGGTCGGCCTCTCGCTAGCGCAACTAGAGTGGTTACTCGTCTCTTCGTAGTCTGACGGCTCCTCGGGACCCCGGGGTCGGCCTATACCCCGCGACTCGCGCACGCGTCCTTTCGCCGCCACCGTGTATATTGATCCGGACGTCGACGACGCCGCGCCGCGCCGCGCCGATCCGGACGCCGACGTCGCCTCTTCTATAAGGAGAGAGAGCAGCCTTCGGGCAAGGTCACGCTACTCTACTCTCCATGTGGCTAACCGGCAACCGGCTCGCTATCGAGAACTCTTCTATAATAAATTGTGGAATTAACATTTGTGTGTATGTGTGTGTGTGTGTGTTTGTGTGCGTGAGATTAAATTAATCCCGGGGCGAAAATAATTAAATTAACGAGATAAAATTTCCTAGCAGTTGATCGAGACCCTGGTACGGTACGACGACCCGCGAATAGCGCGAAAGATTCTAGGAAGAAAAACCCAGTGAGATAGGTCGGGGTGGATTGACCCAGGTCCAGGTCGCGTCACGGGTTGAGCATGACTCTCTGTTCGAGATTGTATTTAATTCATTTTGTGTTTAATATATCGGGCGTTTGATTAAATTAAGTAACAAATGTACAGAAGCAGTGAACAAATTTGACCAATAATTTAATCTCATTTTTAATACCTAATAATATAAATGTTATGATAATTTTTAATAATTTTTGTCATTTCTATATATTTTGAATACAGAACAGATGTTTTATACTTTATAGGATTTATATATTTATTATAATATATATTTATATAGAAGATTTAATATTAATGCCAATTCGTCCGGATTGGCAAATCCTAAGACCAGCGTTTCAACATTTACATTTATATAGTTCTTTATTCAATGAGCCTTGGTCAGCATTTGAATATACCTCGAAAGAAAACTTGTTATTCTTTATCGCAAAAAATTCATATGCTCGTTAAATGTAAAGCCGACAATATATAGATTCTCGCGGTCGGTTTTAGCAACCATTAGCAATTAGACAACTCCGTTTGGGAGTTCTTCGTTCGGGAGCGCGACGTTCTCGATGCGCCGTAAGTAATTATCGGCCCGGGCGATCCTCGATAAATACTTTCCTCCGGCGAAACTCGTTCTGGCACGCTTGCCTCTGCTCGCGATTCGGATTCGGAGAAAGTGAGAGCAAGTAATGCTGGAACTCATAACATTGCTTCATCGCTGTGACCAAACCGCACGCATACACACGCACGTTCTAACATAAACGGTACAATTATTTTATTCACGCGAGAAAGACGGAGTTTCGTATGCAAAGGCATTCAGGGATCAAGAATGTTTCGTCTGAGCGCGATAAATTGGATCGGAGAAATATCCTTTGTGATTGTGAGGGATCGCGTTACGGAAATTCCATGCACGAGTAATGAGAAGACGACGCTTGAGAACCGCTGCCGCCTGATAAAGCGGTATTATTTTGCATCGTTATCGAGAACTGTATGCCGTACACATGCTTAAGGATCAAAGTAGCAAGCCATCTTTGGCCAGATAAACGCAAAAAAACACACAAGTCCACGCACGGACAAAGGAAGAAGATTTAGAATTAATCCTGCCTGACGCAATTGTCTTGAAATATTTCGAGAACGCCCGTCTGGATGTTCTCCAGAATGTCGCGAAAATAAACGAAAATATCACCTTTTAATTCCAATATATTTATTATTGTGATTATTCGTAATTTCTTCGAATTAATCTTCAATTCTTAACTATTTTTGCATTTAATTGACCTTATCGAGTCAAGATTTTTATTATCTAATATCACGATTTTATATCTTCTGTATACACGTAAGAAATATGAACAGTACCTGATAACATCAATGCCTTTTTCCGCGGAGCAAACTTTTCGAAATTCCACAGACTCAAACTCCAAAGACCGGCGCGGCTGGCCCGATGCTTGCGTGCGCTCGAGGAAGTTCATATTGTCGATAGGAATGTATTTACAAACATGAGCGAAGCGAGTTATTGCTGATCGTGACAAGGTTGAACAACACGGACTAGAAAATCGGCGCCGAAGAAATGTTATTATCTTGCGAGTTTTTTTATCGACGTATTTGCAGTAATATATACACTCTACAGCTATATAATCTAATCGCAGCATTGCACATACTGGATGTCTCCTAACTAACATCACTATCGGAAACCGTGTTGGAAATATACCTACCGGGGAAAAATAGTGAGGTACAGCTAGATGGAGTTTTGCAAAATTGAAATTTTTATGCCGATATCGGCTGAAAATTTAAAGGGATTCTTTGAAGATCGATCCCGGATCAACCGAATTTATGTAAAAATTTCCGATCAGTCGGCACCGTTGCTATACCGCCGTTAATAAAGCAATAATACTCTGTAATTAATTATACATACGTTGTAACATTAGCATTGATAGGTATATAAATCGTGATTGCCATTGAACTCTCGGAATAGTTATTAGATGACACAGCAATCGGCAATTCGCATGCGAACGTCACGCGAGAGAACGTTTCGTTCCTTTCTTTCTTGTTCAAGTTCAACGCTTCGAATGTATTTACACAGGGTATAATATAAAAGGTTTTCTCTCTCTTTTGTGTAATATTATAAAATAATTAATAAATACGCAGGCTACACAAATGTCAGAAGGAACATTGCATTACGTTCTCCAACCAATCGTTATCCTCATATGGCGAGAAATTAATTCTGTCGAGTCACTTAATTATCTTAGAGTGTGCACAATTTCCCAACCAAAATCACCGGAATTGCGAAAATGTGTAATTAATGGCATCTAAGAGGACAAAGTAAATTCAGCAGGCTTCTCGAAAACCCCCATAAGGATCCTAATTCCTAATCCTCTTAAAACAAATATCGGAGTTCGATCACAGACTTAGAAAACGTACAGAATAATACGTCATCATGAGTATGTAAATTTCACGTATAAGTTTGAGACAAAAAACCGAGAAAAAAACGATATTAGGAACTTGATAATTTCTAATTCACTTCTAATCATTTCTAATACTAGAAGTGGGCTCATCATTTATTCAATTCTTCGAAATACGTAATATACATATAAAACAATTATTTGTAATAAATGGGCGACAACCAACAACAACATAGCTGGTCATATACTTAAAACAACTTTTCCTCGCATTTGACTACAAAATAACACTAATGTCAATTGCTGGTCGCTAAAATTAGCGAGCGAGTGACGTGGGTAGAAAAGAGGTTATGGCATCGGAGGAAAAAAAAAATTGATGATTTAATCGACGCGATTGACGTTGAATGGACGTCGATTAAACCGCCGTCGTCACGTCGCGGTCGGTTCTGAATCACTGAATTATCGGGCCGTTAAAATTTGAGAGTACCGAGATACAAAGGGGAGAAACTCACCTCGTCGTCGAAGTAAAGTCATATAAGATGGTATCGCCCTGCTGGACGGCCGCTTTCTAGCGTGAAAATCCTCCGCTCGGAAGAGCCGAGTTTCTTCCTGTCCTTCTCTTCCTTCCTGTCCTGGGGTGCAACCCGATAATGTCGTGTCGCGATACGAGGGTCCGCGTTGCCGATGGTGCCGATCGATGGAGTGGACGGGTCGAGCTGGTCGAGCTTTCGAGATGGCTCGCTTGCGCGAGAGAAAAGGAGAGCGAGAAAGAGATAAGGATAGAGCCGGCCTTCTGGTTGCTCTACGTTCGTCACTCTCGGTTGCCTCCCAGCGCCGTCGACAAACAGGGTTTACGTTCGCGGAGTCGCGCGGAGATCGACGGTTCTCGATTAATCGAAACTGAAAAGAAGACGAGAGAGAAATACAAATGTTGACTGAGATCACTACAAATCACTTTCACTGCGCGATGGCTAAGGCCTGAATGTAGCTGTGAGCGACTGAGCGTCACGAGTCACGAGTAGGGTCTGGAAGTTGGAACACTAGTGACGCCACACTGAACTGACGCCAGACCGGCCAGACGGACCGCGGACGTAGCTCTCTCCCTCATTTGCGCATGTGTGCGACATTTTCGAATAATTAGAAGGTTCTCGAAGATGAGCGGGAAAGAAAGAGTGAGAGGGCGGAGAAAGAGGTAATAATATTGTAGGAAATCAGAGGAAGGGGAAAGAAAAAAAAGGAGAAATAGAGGGAAGGGGAACGAGGGACCAGGGAAGATATCAGAGAAAAAAGAATATCATACAATTGCAAAATTTTGCAACATTGATGCCATCTTCGCGATTAAAAAAAAAAAAAAAAAAGATTTGTAATGAGCATATAAAAAAAAACGAACCATCAGAAATTAACAAGACCGCGTTTTATTGCTCAACGTAATTGATCCTACGTAAACGGAACAAATATAATCATAATTGCACATTTAAAATGTATATTTAAAAAAGGTATTTTATTCTACATAGATTCTTCATATATTGTGCCCCACGAGGCAATTTTACTACAAATGTAACAACGTATTACGTGCGTGTCCTGCTCCCTTTAAAATTTTACTGTATATGTAGAATGCGTGAATATTTCTCGTACCCTTCGCCTCGTATATCAACCGTGTAATCCGTCTTACGTTTGCATTTAAACGCTGAATGGGATCCAATAATTCGAAACTGCGGATATAAGATACAATTATAATTTATAAATTTACATTTACAAGGCTTATAATATAATTTTAATATTAAAAGAACCTTACACACATTTAAAAAAAAAGGAGAGAAAAGAAAATGCTGTGTTGAATTTCAGCCGGTCACAACCTACAACGTGACTAATGCTATTCGATCACTTAACGGGTTGTTTTAAAAGTTAAAACGTAGAAACTTTTCGTCTTTTTAAAAATTGATTGTACAATGTTTAAGATCTCATATACAGAAAGGAAATCGGGTATAGGCTGGCAAGAAGCTCATCGCGTTATTTAAATTCTTCTTGGTAGTCTCTCGTTCTAAAAGAAAATGGCTGCTTCGTTAATTCGAATTATTAATGATATCGTGTAGTCAGTCAGTGTAAACAATATGTAATTGCGATGCCGATAAGTGCCCTGTAATTATAATTACAAGATGTGTCCCTATACATAATTCAAAGCTATCTTATATTTTATACTTAATTAAAAACTAGAATACAAGCTAGCTTCCACATTGTGAATAAGGAAATAAATCGGATCAATAATAATAATGAAAACCTACAACAATAAATACGTAAGTGAATAAATATGTATCAAAATATACGAATATAAAACAAGTCCATCCGTATTGTAATAAAAAGAATTTCTTTTCCGTTGGACAAAAAAAAAATACAACTTTGGCTCTTCGTGTACGCCAGATGAAAGAAATGCTGTCAGGTGTGTGCATAACATATCGATCAAGATGAAGCTAAGTCAAGCATCGTGTTGGTGTCCTCTAACGCTGGCAATGGTAACTCATTCTTCTCCTCCTCGATTCTGGCATCCGACATCTTTAGAAACTTGATTACCTTCTCGGTAGCGGCGATTCCGCAACTACTCACCTCGTTCTGCGAAACAAAATGCGTGAGAATAGAAGTAACAACGTATTCTCTCAGGATAAAACGGGACATAATGCAGGATATTCTACAATGGATAATTACCGATGCCGTCAGATTCATGAAGTTGAAGAACTTTTGAAGTACAGATACCATAGTGGCGAAGTTCTTGTCCGGTAGTCTACTTCGTACCAGCGACTCGTACTCCTGGACAAAAGAAAGATTTACTAAGAAAGAACTGTGCTGATTCCTGTATTAATAGATGAGATGTGTAACAAAGGGATTAATTTACTTTTCTTACTTATATAATCGAGTTTAATTTTTACCTTGTTATCCATTATTAAGTATCCAAGTAACAGTACTACGTATGATCCGATCAACGTATGCTCCATATGTCGTCCAGCTTTCTGTAACACTGTGAAATAACAATCATAAATCACAAATGCATCTGGACGTTCTAATAAAACATACAGATTATATCTCGGATAAAACACAAGCAAATTGAATTTTCTTTTTCTTCAATAAGATTTTTAAAGACCTTTGTCGATTGTTTCTAATTTTAGATGTATACAAGAATTTTATTTTTATAGGCAGAAGTTGTAGTATTTAATAATACAGAGTGATAAGTACAGTAATTTTTTGACAAGGTCAAAAAATATATCGTTAAAAGCTGACTTGTATAAAGTGCGCGACGGTATTGTGCATTAATATACAACAAATTTTGAGCAATATTGTAAATATATAAAGATAGGTATATGTGTATGCATGCGCGGAAGTAGACGTAATACGAACATTTTGTGACGGTCTCTTCGATAAATTCTTCCTGAGATTTAGTAGTGGTCGATACCGTTTCCGTTTGCTCGGAATCTTTCTTTCCGTCCAGAATCGCGTCCGTTTTCTGTTCCTCGGCACGCGCAAGTTCCTCTTGTTTGTAAAACAAATCGATCAATGATGCCACGCTGCTTTCCTCCGCTGAAATTATGCAGATAGAAAATAACGATCTTGTATTTTTACGATCCACGTGTGCTAAATTGAAGAAGTGTCATTCAAATCGAGGAATACCTACAATCGAAAATATTTTCTGACGACAGAGGTGCCTTCGAGTCAATAAGAAGTTGCTTGTTATCGTCGCACTGCTCTACCAAATTTATCAATAAGATTAATGCCAACATCATCATGTCAAACCGCTTTTCTTCCGGGAGTGATTCAGGCACGCGTAATAAAAGAAACAAGCTGCAGTCCAAAACGCCAACTTGTGCGCCAACTGATTTGCTACCAAAGGCTGCGTAAAAAAATACGTATTATTTTAGACTAAATTAATAATGAAAACAAGCATAATATAATCAATGAGAGAGAATAGAAAAATCGTGGACTACCTAATTTATTTTCATTAATAAACGTATTAGTAATATCGGAAAAAATCTTACATTGTCCGTTAAACCGATGGGTAAGATTGATGAGAACTTTAATAATTGCAAAAAGACATTCTCTAACAACAGCACCGGTAGAACTTTTATCGCTTGGATCTGTTGTTGGACAATATATGAACGTTAGGCCGGCACGGCAGGGTGAATCGGGCCCGCTGACACAGGAACGCCGACAGGGGCGACAGGGAACGAGGACGCCGGGGTCGTCGCGAACGAGCTTTCCGCTGAGCTGAGCCTCCCCGCTTTTGCACGAGTCTCTTCACTCTCTTCTTCCGTTTACCACGCGCGACGAAACAAAAATTCTCGCGCGCTCTCCAGCGAGTCGCGAGGCTCGGCGACACGCTCGTCTCGAATCCCAGTCTAGAAACTAGAAAGCAGTCAATGTGTAAAAAGCGACGGCAAGAGAAGTAACATTTGCATCGGCATGTCGCAAACGTTTTTTCGCCCCTCCGTCCGCGGTCGTCGGGAACCGACGGGATCGAAAACGCTCGAGTCGCGGTCCGTGGAGTGCCGATATATATCCATGACAGGCCGCTATATCTAGCTAGAAGGGTGAGACGATTGATTGTCCACTTCTCCTCCGTGAGGTTCCATTGTCGCTCGACCGTCACGCGGAGCTCTTTCGCCGCCTTCCCCTCGTACCGTTAGGGTGCAGTCCCATGCACAGCGAAAAATCGGAAACGACAAAAAGGGAACCGCAAAATGGAAATAGAGCATGCGCAGCTGCACAGCGCGTCGTCTGCTTATTCCGTTACTTTTTTTCAACTTCAGGCGTCCCATGCAAGCTAAAAAATAGGAAAATTGAAGAAAAATCAGAACTTGTTAAAATCGGAAATGCTATTTAAAGGTAAAAAGTAATAAAATGTATTATTTATATAAAGAAAATAAATATTATTAAACATTTGTATAACAACTACACTCGAAATTACTAATTTTTCGGTTCTATGAAGAAAAATTGGTTAAAGAAAGAGGTTAGAGTATCATTCCTTGTTGAAAAAGCTGCTCCATGGGACGCTAGAAATCGAATAATAGAAACGGAAAGGTACGCAAAATAACGCAAAGTAACGGAATAAGCAGACGACGCGCTGTGCAGCTGCGCATGCTCTATTTCCATTTTGCGGTTCCCTTTTTGTCGTTTCCGATTTTTCGCTGTGCATGGGACTGCATCCTTACTTAGTCTTCCCACGAGCGGTGGGTGCGAGTCACACAATTCACATTTCACATGAGGAGAAGCGGTTTGAACACTCTGAACTCTGAACTCCCCGACATAAGGAGAGAGAAGGAGAGAGAAGGAGAGGAGGAAGAAAAGAAGAGGAGAAAGAGGTTCGCGAGGAAGAGGTGTTGGCGAGGGAGGGGAGGGGGAAGACGACTCGCGAGGTATGGATGTGCGGTTACGTGCTATTTGGTGCGCTATTCCGATTCCGATACGCGTGTGTCACGTCGCGTGCGCAACTCCCACGCCGCAAACAAACGGTTTCTCTCGCGTTTCGCATTCCGCTCTCTCGTGTCGGGGCCGGACTCTCGATGCTCTCGAGCCTCGTGGGACCTGGGAGTGCAGTCAGGAGGTTCTTTCAACAGTAATCATGTGAGTAACCGTGTCACGTTACGCGAAATCGACAGTTATGTAACTGTCGTAATATTTTTTTGGATTTTAACTCGTTTTTTTCCCACGCCTGCCCTTTTGTTGTTCAGGGCACGAAGCCGGAAAGACAGCACGGGTAAGAGCGACTCCGAAGCTACGGACAAGGAGACCAAGAAGGAGAGAGGCAGAGACAGGGAACGGAAGAAACGGGCGGCATTATCTTCCAGCAGTGGATCTAGGTTGGTAATGGAGTAAAAACGCTAATAAAGACGCTATTAAATCTTGATCATGGGTTTCCGATTATTTGATTCCATCTTGGTTAATCACGTTGAATTTGCTGATGTTTATTTATTTGTTTTCATCATGATGAAATATTTTTTCATATTCAAGAGCTCTTGCATAACCAGAAGTTAAACCTAAACCTTTCATTCAATGATTGCTCCAACATTAAGCTATCCAATATTTTGAATTATATTTTATTCACCAATATATGTGAAATTGTGTTTGATAGCTCATCAGATAGCAGCTCTGGATCTTCGAGCTCTAGCAGTGGCAGTAGTTCCAGATCAAGCTCCTCTTCCAGTAGTTCATCTAGTAGTTTAGCTAGCTCTTCAGCAAGTTCCAGAGATCGAGGAAGGAAAAGAAGTCGCAGCAAAAGCGTTGATGCCTCGCGGAGACATGACAATAAGGATCGAGAACCTTCTAATTATTCGAAAATGTCGCACACATGCGCAAATGAGGGAGAGAGCTACGTCCGCGGTCCGTCTGGCGTCAGTTCAGTGTGGCGTCACTGGCGTCTTGTCATTCCTGAATCCTCCGTAGAAGAAGAAATGTGCCCGTCCATCGCTGCCGTATCCATTTGACGGAGTCGTCGCGTCGTCGAACGAGGGGTTCACAGGTCACAGGTACGCGGACGTAACCGTAAGTGATAACGTAAGCGGCCTCGCGCGACCAGGTTGAATTTCTGACGTCGCAAACTGACCCAAGGACGCAGTGGCTTGCACGCGAGTGCCTTCAAATGTCAGAAGCACTTTTACCGCCAGGATTCGCCGTCGCTCGAATTTATCGAAGAGACCGTCACAAAATGTTCTTATTACGTCTACTTCCGCGCATGCATACACATATACCTATCTTTATATATTTACAATATTGCTCAAAATTTGTTGTATATTAATGCACAATACCGTCGCGCACTTTATACAAGTCAGCTTTTAACGATATATTTTTTGACCTTGTCAAAAAATTACTGTACTTATCACTCTGTATTATTAAATACTACAACTTCTGCCTATAAAAATAAAATTCTTGTATACATCTAAAATTAGAAACAATCGACAAAGGTCTTTAAAAATCTTATTGAAGAAAAAGAAAATTCAATTTGCTTGTGTTTTATCCGAGATATAATCTGTATGTTTTATTAGAACGTCCAGATGCATTTGTGATTTATGATTGTTATTTCACAGTGTTACAGAAAGCTGGACGACATATGGAGCATACGTTGATCGGATCATACGTAGTACTGTTACTTGGATACTTAATAATGGATAACAAGGTAAAAATTAAACTCGATTATATAAGTAAGAAAAGTAAATTAATCCCTTTGTTACACATCTCATCTATTAATACAGGAATCAGCACAGTTCTTTCTTAGTAAATCTTTCTTTTGTCCAGGAGTACGAGTCGCTGGTACGAAGTAGACTACCGGACAAGAACTTCGCCACTATGGTATCTGTACTTCAAAAGTTCTTCAACTTCATGAATCTGACGGCATCGGTAATTATCCATTGTAGAATATCCTGCATTATGTCCCGTTTTATCCTGAGAGAATACGTTGTTACTTCTATTCTCACGCATTTTGTTTCGCAGAACGAGGTGAGTAGTTGCGGAATCGCCGCTACCGAGAAGGTAATCAAGTTTCTAAAGATGTCGGATGCCAGAATCGAGGAGGAGAAGAATGAGTTACCATTGCCAGCGTTAGAGGACACCAACACGATGCTTGACTTAGCTTCATCTTGATCGATATGTTATGCACACACCTGACAGCATTTCTTTCATCTGGCGTACACGAAGAGCCAAAGTTGTATTTTTTTTTTGTCCAACGGAAAAGAAATTCTTTTTATTACAATACGGATGGACTTGTTTTATATTCGTATATTTTGATACATATTTATTCACTTACGTATTTATTGTTGTAGGTTTTCATTATTATTATTGATCCGATTTATTTCCTTATTCACAATGTGGAAGCTAGCTTGTATTCTAGTTTTTAATTAAGTATAAAATATAAGATAGCTTTGAATTATGTATAGGGACACATCTTGTAATTATAATTACAGGGCACTTATCGGCATCGCAATTACATATTGTTTACACTGACTGACTACACGATATCATTAATAATTCGAATTAACGAAGCAGCCATTTTCTTTTAGAACGAGAGACTACCAAGAAGAATTTAAATAACGCGATGAGCTTCTTGCCAGCCTATACCCGATTTCCTTTCTGTATATGAGATCTTAAACATTGTACAATCAATTTTTAAAAAGACGAAAAGTTTCTACGTTTTAACTTTTAAAACAACCCGTTAAGTGATCGAATAGCATTAGTCACGTTGTAGGTTGTGACCGGCTGAAATTCAACACAGCATTTTCTTTTCTCTCCTTTTTTTTTAAATGTGTGTAAGGTTCTTTTAATATTAAAATTATATTATAAGCCTTGTAAATGTAAATTTATAAATTATAATTGTATCTTATATCCGCAGTTTCGAATTATTGGATCCCATTCAGCGTTTAAATGCAAACGTAAGACGGATTACACGGTTGATATACGAGGCGAAGGGTACGAGAAATATTCACGCATTCTACATATACAGTAAAATTTTAAAGGGAGCAGGACACGCACGTAATACGTTGTTACATTTGTAGTAAAATTGCCTCGTGGGGCACAATATATGAAGAATCTATGTAGAATAAAATACCTTTTTTAAATATACATTTTAAATGTGCAATTATGATTATATTTGTTCCGTTTACGTAGGATCAATTACGTTGAGCAATAAAACGCGGTCTTGTTAATTTCTGATGGTTCGTTTTTTTTTATATGCTCATTACAAATCTTTTTTTTTTTTTTTTTAATCGCGAAGATGGCATCAATGTTGCAAAATTTTGCAATTGTATGATATTCTTTTTTCTCTGATATCTTCCCTGGTCCCTCGTTCCCCTTCCCTCTATTTCTCCTTTTTTTTCTTTCCCCTTCCTCTGATTTCCTACAATATTATTACCTCTTTCTCCGCCCTCTCACTCTTTCTTTCCCGCTCATCTTCGAGAACCTTCTAATTATTCGAAAATGTCGCACACATGCGCAAATGAGGGAGAGAGCTACGTCCGCGGTCCGTCTGGCCGGTCTGGCGTCAGTTCAGTGTGGCGTCACTAGTGTTCCAACTTCCAGACCCTACTCGTGACTCGTGACGCTCAGTCGCTCACAGCTACATTCAGGCCTTAGCCATCGCGCAGTGAAAGTGATTTGTAGTGATCTCAGTCAACATTTGTATTTCTCTCTCGTCTTCTTTTCAGTTTCGATTAATCGAGAACCGTCGATCTCCGCGCGACTCCGCGAACGTAAACCCTGTTTGTCGACGGCGCTGGGAGGCAACCGAGAGTGACGAACGTAGAGCAACCAGAAGGCCGGCTCTATCCTTATCTCTTTCTCGCTCTCCTTTTCTCTCGCGCAAGCGAGCCATCTCGAAAGCTCGACCAGCTCGACCCGTCCACTCCATCGATCGGCACCATCGGCAACGCGGACCCTCGTATCGCGACACGACATTATCGGGTTGCACCCCAGGACAGGAAGGAAGAGAAGGACAGGAAGAAACTCGGCTCTTCCGAGCGGAGGATTTTCACGCTAGAAAGCGGCCGTCCAGCAGGGCGATACCATCTTATATGACTTTACTTCGACGACGAGGTGAGTTTCTCCCCTTTGTATCTCGGTACTCTCAAATTTTAACGGCCCGATAATTCAGTGATTCAGAACCGACCGCGACGTGACGACGGCGGTTTAATCGACGTCCATTCAACGTCAATCGCGTCGATTAAATCATCAATTTTTTTTTTCCTCCGATGCCATAACCTCTTTTCTACCCACGTCACTCGCTCGCTAATTTTAGCGACCAGCAATTGACATTAGTGTTATTTTGTAGTCAAATGCGAGGAAAAGTTGTTTTAAGTATATGACCAGCTATGTTGTTGTTGGTTGTCGCCCATTTATTACAAATAATTGTTTTATATGTATATTACGTATTTCGAAGAATTGAATAAATGATGAGCCCACTTCTAGTATTAGAAATGATTAGAAGTGAATTAGAAATTATCAAGTTCCTAATATCGTTTTTTTCTCGGTTTTTTGTCTCAAACTTATACGTGAAATTTACATACTCATGATGACGTATTATTCTGTACGTTTTCTAAGTCTGTGATCGAACTCCGATATTTGTTTTAAGAGGATTAGGAATTAGGATCCTTATGGGGGTTTTCGAGAAGCCTGCTGAATTTACTTTGTCCTCTTAGATGCCATTAATTACACATTTTCGCAATTCCGGTGATTTTGGTTGGGAAATTGTGCACACTCTAAGATAATTAAGTGACTCGACAGAATTAATTTCTCGCCATATGAGGATAACGATTGGTTGGAGAACGTAATGCAATGTTCCTTCTGACATTTGTGTAGCCTGCGTATTTATTAATTATTTTATAATATTACACAAAAGAGAGAGAAAACCTTTTATATTATACCCTGTGTAAATACATTCGAAGCGTTGAACTTGAACAAGAAAGAAAGGAACGAAACGTTCTCTCGCGTGACGTTCGCATGCGAATTGCCGATTGCTGTGTCATCTAATAACTATTCCGAGAGTTCAATGGCAATCACGATTTATATACCTATCAATGCTAATGTTACAACGTATGTATAATTAATTACAGAGTATTATTGCTTTATTAACGGCGGTATAGCAACGGTGCCGACTGATCGGAAATTTTTACATAAATTCGGTTGATCCGGGATCGATCTTCAAAGAATCCCTTTAAATTTTCAGCCGATATCGGCATAAAAATTTCAATTTTGCAAAACTCCATCTAGCTGTACCTCACTATTTTTCCCCGGTAGGTATATTTCCAACACGGTTTCCGATAGTGATGTTAGTTAGGAGACATCCAGTATGTGCAATGCTGCGATTAGATTATATAGCTGTAGAGTGTATATATTACTGCAAATACGTCGATAAAAAAACTCGCAAGATAATAACATTTCTTCGGCGCCGATTTTCTAGTCCGTGTTGTTCAACCTTGTCACGATCAGCAATAACTCGCTTCGCTCATGTTTGTAAATACATTCCTATCGACAATATGAACTTCCTCGAGCGCACGCAAGCATCGGGCCAGCCGCGCCGGTCTTTGGAGTTTGAGTCTGTGGAATTTCGAAAAGTTTGCTCCGCGGAAAAAGGCATTGATGTTATCAGGTACTGTTCATATTTCTTACGTGTATACAGAAGATATAAAATCGTGATATTAGATAATAAAAATCTTGACTCGATAAGGTCAATTAAATGCAAAAATAGTTAAGAATTGAAGATTAATTCGAAGAAATTACGAATAATCACAATAATAAATATATTGGAATTAAAAGGTGATATTTTCGTTTATTTTCGCGACATTCTGGAGAACATCCAGACGGGCGTTCTCGAAATATTTCAAGACAATTGCGTCAGGCAGGATTAATTCTAAATCTTCTTCCTTTGTCCGTGCGTGGACTTGTGTGTTTTTTTGCGTTTATCTGGCCAAAGATGGCTTGCTACTTTGACCCTTAAGCATGTGTACGGCATACAGTTCTCGATAACGATGCAAAATAATACCGCTTTATCAGGCGGCAGCGGTTCTCAAGCGTCGTCTTCTCATTACTCGTGCATGGAATTTCCGTAACGCGATCCCTCACAATCACAAAGGATATTTCTCCGATCCAATTTATCGCGCTCAGACGAAACATTCTTGATCCCTGAATGCCTTTGCATACGAAACTCCGTCTTTCTCGCGTGAATAAAATAATTGTACCGTTTATGTTAGAACGTGCGTGTGTATGCGTGCGGTTTGGTCACAGCGATGAAGCAATGTTATGAGTTCCAGCATTACTTGCTCTCACTTTCTCCGAATCCGAATCGCGAGCAGAGGCAAGCGTGCCAGAACGAGTTTCGCCGGAGGAAAGTATTTATCGAGGATCGCCCGGGCCGATAATTACTTACGGCGCATCGAGAACGTCGCGCTCCCGAACGAAGAACTCCCAAACGGAGTTGTCTAATTGCTAATGGTTGCTAAAACCGACCGCGAGAATCTATATATTGTCGGCTTTACATTTAACGAGCATATGAATTTTTTGCGATAAAGAATAACAAGTTTTCTTTCGAGGTATATTCAAATGCTGACCAAGGCTCATTGAATAAAGAACTATATAAATGTAAATGTTGAAACGCTGGTCTTAGGATTTGCCAATCCGGACGAATTGGCATTAATATTAAATCTTCTATATAAATATATATTATAATAAATATATAAATCCTATAAAGTATAAAACATCTGTTCTGTATTCAAAATATATAGAAATGACAAAAATTATTAAAAATTATCATAACATTTATATTATTAGGTATTAAAAATGAGATTAAATTATTGGTCAAATTTGTTCACTGCTTCTGTACATTTGTTACTTAATTTAATCAAACGCCCGATATATTAAACACAAAATGAATTAAATACAATCTCGAACAGAGAGTCATGCTCAACCCGTGACGCGACCTGGACCTGGGTCAATCCACCCCGACCTATCTCACTGGGTTTTTTCTTCCTAGATCTTTCGCGCTATTCGCGGGTCGTCGTACCGTACCAGGGTCTCGATCAACTGCTAGGAAATTTTATCTCGTTAATTTAATTATTTCGCCCCGGGATTAATTTAATCTCACGCACACAAACACACACACACACACATACACACAAATGTTAATTCCACAATTTATTATAGAAGAGTTCTCGATAGCGAGCCGGTTGCCGGTTAGCCACATGGAGAGTAGAGTAGCGTGACCTTGCCCGAAGGCTGCTCTCTCTCCTTATAGAAGAGGCGACGTCGGCGTCCGGATCGGCGCGGCGCGGCGCGGCGTCGTCGACGTCCGGATCAATATACACGGTGGCGGCGAAAGGACGCGTGCGCGAGTCGCGGGGTATAGGCCGACCCCGGGGTCCCGAGGAGCCGTCAGACTACGAAGAGACGAGTAACCACTCTAGTTGCGCTAGCGAGAGGCCGACCTCCTCAGCTCTCTCTCACACATACACACTCTTTCTCGCGAACTACCCCTGCGCGAGAATCGATTCTCTCTCGGCGACGCGACAAACCTGCCTGCTCTACTTTTTTCCTCTCTTTCTCTCTCTCTCTCTCTCTCTCTCTCTCTCTCTCTCTCTCTTCTCTCTCTCTCTCTCTCTCTCTCTCTCTCCTCTCTCTCTCTCTCTCTCTCTCTCTCTCTCATTCTCCGTCTCCGAGCCTCGTCCTTTTTTTTAATCGCGAGAGATGGCATCAATGTTGCAAAATTTTGCAATTGTGTGATATTCTTTTTTCTCTGAAGCACTTTTACCGCCAGGATTCGCCGTCCGCTCGCGACCGTTCTCGCGCTCCGGCTCGTCCTCGCCTCCCCATTAACCGGTTAACGTCACGCAGATAACGTTTTCGTATCGTTTGAACGCCCACTCTTCGTCCTGTTCGCGACTTGTCTCTATAAAATTGTTTTAAAGTACGGCGTATAATATTACGCACGAATCGATATGATTATTCGTATTACACGATCGATTCGGAATTAGCAGTCTTCGCTTAATTTGCAATCGAGATATTAATAATCCAGTGGTAAATTTAAAAGGTAAAGGCTTGATATTTGGATCTAAAGCGAGCATGAATTTACTAGGTATATTAAAAAATATAAAAAAATTCGAGTATCCTCGACATTCTCGTGAAGCTACAATCCCACAATGGAGCGTTGTTCGCGGAACGGTGGAAAAAAAGTGAGGTGAGGAATCCATCGCTGTGAGTCCTTCCGCTCGCACGAACGAGCACCGCCGTCACCGCCGACGACAATAACGGAACTCCTCGAAATACGGTATTCGCGTGTCGCGCGCGTTAATCAACCGCTAATAACCGCCGCGAGCCGTCCTCCGCCGAAATGATTGATTAATCGCGGCGGTTTCAATTAGACAGGTCGCGAGCCGTCCTCCGCCGAAATGATTGATTAATCGCGGCGGTTTCAATTAGACAGGAATTAATTCGTCACCTTGTGTGTGGAAATGAGTAACACTCGGCGTATGTATGCGTCGCGTACGGCCGCGCCGCGGCCTGGCGGTCGTTCGTCACGTGCGTACTGCGTGCGTGCGTGCGTGCGCGCGTGTGTTTGTGTGCGTGCGAGCGTACATGCTGCAGGCTGCAGGCTCGTGCCAGTCGTGCCTCGTGGTGCCTCGTTCGAATCGCGCCGGCCCGCGGCCGACGAGCGAGGAGCAGCCAGAGTCCGCCATTGGCGTTGAACGTGTTCGGACGTGTTTCGACCGTTGGGATCCTTGATTTTTACGGGCCGTATTGACCTGAGCCTAAGCAAATAATAAAGAAGAAGCCAGTGACCGGGAATGGGATGCGGCGGGCCCTAATCGGTACATTATATTTATATGCGCGCGCGCGTACGTGTGCGTTTAGCACATATATTTATGTCTGTGGCATGCGGAAACGTGTGTGCGTGCGTGCGTATGCGCGCGCGCGCGCGCTTACACACATATACATATACACACACACACACACGTGTATTTTTGTGTGTATATAACGACCTTGAATTTGACTATTTCATTGAATGCATTTGTGGAGCGGAGTCACCCCTCACCCCTTCTCTACATTGTCTCCTTAGGAGGCTAAATGCAGACGAATTTATTCGAGTCTCTCCGATATTTGAAGCCGAGCCAGACTTTATAATTGTACTCTGTTATATCGCTATTTTTATTATCGAGGGGTCTAACATTTGTTTAAAAACATACCAAATTTTTACATTAGCTTACGTTGTTAAGATGCAATTGTTGCATTGTACATTAAAAAGATGATAATGGGAGCCTGTCTAACGAACTGTCTGTTTTGTCGGAAGCAGATCATGATCATTTAATGAAAAGCGAGGACCATGGATGGTACACGAGCGGCAGAAGTATTGCCATTGCTGCAAGAACGTTGGCAATACTACCGGGTGGACGGGATCGCAGGCAGGGACCTGTGCTCCTGTTTCCAAGCACGCCGAGGCGCGAGCAGGCGAAACCTGAGGACTACAGACGTCTTCTGCAGTATCTGTTTGCCATTCCGAGCGATGAAGCCAGGGGCCTGCGATTCACCGTGATTGTGGATATGCGTGGTACAACATGGGACTCAGTCAAGCCTATTTTGAAGGTTACTCCCTTTTCCTTGATACTTCACGCTTAAATATTGCCTTGCTTCTTACATTGTTCGATTATGTAAAATTGTATATAAATATCGGGCATAAAATTAATTTGCATTAATGTCTTCAGGTGTTACACGAGCATTTTCATCGTACAGTTCACGTAGCTTTTCTTATTAAACCAGAGAACTTCTGGCAGAAACAAAGGACCTCGTTGGGTAAGCAGAAGAAGTATAATTTTGAGGTGAGTAGATTAGAATCGTGTTTGTATCTAATTATAATTAATAATTATGCTTGGATTAACATATTTATAGATATTTACAAAGTTATCAATTTGAGATACATTAATTTCAGATTAATACAATCCAGCTTAGAGGCTCTTGTAAAAGTTATAGATCCTTCTCAGCTCACTGCAGATTTAGATGGATCCTTGCAATATGATCATGCTCAATGGATCGATACCAGATTAGTTGTAGAGGATTTTACATGGCAGGCAGCGGATCTTCTCGATCGATTAGACGACTTGCAGGAGGATCTCAGTCGAAATGACTTTGCTGACGATGTTGCGGGAGCTAAGCACGGAATTGATCTGCATAATGAGATGAAAAAGAAAATCATGAAAGTTCCAGTGGAGGATATCGAAGTCGTTGGACAACGCCTGCTTCAGCGATTTAACAATGGTTAGACAGCACTTGCTACTTTTTCTTAATAAAAATGATAAATTAACATAAAAATTTCTTTATTACGTATATAAATGTATAAATTACGTATATAAATGTAAACGCGTGTTTCCAGGTGCAACAGCAACCGGCGGAGAAGGAGGAAGCATTGACAATGGCGCGGCAAGTTGCACAGACTCCGATGGACGAGCACTAGCTACCATGGTTATTCAGCATTTGGATTCCGTGCATGCCGCGCAACAGCATCTGTTACAACTGTGGCACATCAAGAAGATGAAATTGGATCAGTGTTTTCAGCTACGACTGTTCGAGCAGGATTGCGAGATGTTCGACTGGATTTGTCACAACCGAGAAGCGTTTCTCGCCAGTTACGTGGAGATCGGCCGCTCGTATCAATTGGCAAAGAATCTGCAGGAGGAACATAAACATTTTACAATGAGCTCGATGAACGTTTACGTGAACATAAATAAAATTCTCACGATGGCTGGCAAATTGCTGGAGACGCAGCATTACGCGGCTGGACATGTGCGAGCGGTGGCGGGACGTCTGGATCGAGCTTGGAAGGAGTTCGCCGCAGGTCTCGATGAACGTACCGCAGTACTTAGTTTAAGTGTAGTGTTTCACCGTAAAGCCCCCTAATCATGGTAGCATTCTCTATTTGTTATATGTTCGTTCCACGGTGGGTGAGCCACCCTGTTGCCGTCTTCTATTATAGTTTCTATGTCACTTATGGAAATACCCTTTTTTCTTAGCTTCTTTTCAAATTTTTGGCCGAACTCCGACGATGTCCCTTAAGAATCAATAAAAATCTGGAGGTTTGCGAAAATTTTCGGTCTGTATACGCTCGAGATTTCCATGATTTCGCAAAGCTCCAACTTTTTATTGGCTGTATAGAAATATCAAACAATGTTGCTAAAATAACCTTTCGTTCATTTAATAGACTACCCTAATTGTAGTAGGACTCTACATCTGTTATGTTGTTTTGTTCGTCCCACGGTGGGTGAGCCACTTTGTCGCCATCACGTATTATGTTTTCTACGTTGCTTGTAGAAACACCCTTTTCCTTAATTTCTTTTTAAATTCTTGGCGTTGTTTTGTGCCAATATCATCTATGAAATCTTTTATAAACTTTGCGCCCGTTCGTTGCTGTAAAATTATTACTCGGTTCTTGAGTTCTTCGTTCTCTTTTTTCAGTTTTAAAAATTCTTCAAATGTTAAACTTCTAAATTCTTCTTGCAGTTTGTCATTGCAATAGAATCTTTTAGTAATAAACTGTTTTACTACAATCTGTTTTACTACAAATAGTTGGTCGTTAGTCGATCTCCCTCTTCTGAAACCAGCCTGGTATTCTCCCAGAATACCTTCCGCGTATGGTTCCAGTCTTTCCTTTACAATATCTGTAAAGATTTTATATGATGTGTTTAATAACGATATACCTCGGTAATTTTCACACGCCAACCTGTCCCCTTTCTTGTAGATCGGGTGAATGACGCTGGCCTGCCATTCCTCCGGAATTTTTTCCTCTCTCCAGATTTTGCCGAATAGCTCGTGTAGTTTTGTTAATAACATTCCCCCTCCATGCTTGTATAGTTCTCCGGGGATGTTGTCTATTCCCGGTGCTTTATTGTTTTTTAGTTTACGGACTGCTTTTCTTACTTCTTCCATCGTTGGGGGGATTATTGGGTCCTCTTCTTCCTCGTTCTCCAGTTCAGCCTGCTGGTCTTCATCTTGTGCTGGGTCGGGGTTGAGAAGATGAGTAAAATACTCTCTCCACCTGTCCAGCACTTGTTCTTGTCCAGCTACTATCTTTCCTTCTTTGTTCCGGCAAATAGAGGTTCTGGGATTATATCCTTTCTTGAACATATTTACCGCCCTATAGGCCTCTCTTGGTTTGTTTTCCTTGAAATCCTTCTCTATCTGTAATACCTTGGCGTTCAGGTACTTCCGTTTCTTGTCTCTTATCGTCCTTTTTGCCACTCTCCTCTCCTCTTCGTATTCATATCTCTTTGCTCTTGTTGGCCTATATCTAATGATGTTGTTAAAAGAAGTTTTCTATCATTTAATAAACTTTCCTAGTTATGGTAGCACTCTCTATTTGTTATATGTTCGTCCCACGGTGGGTGAGCCACCATGTCGCCATCACATATTATATCTTCTACGTCTCTTGTGGAATCACCCTTTTCCTTAATTTCTTTTAAATTCTTGGCGTTGTTTTGTGCCAATATCATCTATGAAATCTTTTATAAACTTTGCGCCCGTTCGTTGCTGTAAAATTATCACTCGGTTCTTGAGTTCTTCGTTCTCTTTTTTCAGTTTTAAAAATTCTTCAAATGTTAAACTTCTAAATTCTTCTTGCAGTTTGTCATTGCAATAGAATCTTTTAGTAATAAACTGGCCGATTAATCTCAGCGCCATCCCTGCAATAGGTATATTGATATATGATAATTACAAATCGAATAATACTACATTACTTAAGACTTTTTATTAAAATTCTCATGTATATCTAATGATGTTGTTAAAAGAAGTTTTCTATCATTTAATTAACTTTCCTAGTTATGGTAGCACTCTCTATTTGTCATATGTTCGTCCCACGGTGGGTGAGCCACCCTGTTGCCGTCTTCTATTATAGTTTCTATGTCACTTATGGAAATACCCTTTTTTCTTAGCTTCTTTACAAATTTTTGGCGTTTTTTTTATATTAATACCATCTATAAAATCTCGTATAAGCTTTGCAGCCGTTCGTTGCTGTAAAATTATCACTCGGTTCTTGAGTCCTTCGTTCTCTTTTTTCAGTTTTAAAAATTCTTCAAATGTTAAACTTCTAAATTCTTCTTGCAGTTTGTCATTGCAATAGAATCTTTTAGTAATAAACTGGCCGAATAATCTCAGCGCCATCCCTGCAATATATTGATATATGATAATTACAAATCAAATAATACTACATTACTTAAGATTTTTTATTAAAATTCCTATATATATCAAATAATGTTGTTAAAAGCAGATTTCGTTCATTTAATAAACTATCCTAATTATGGTAGCATTCTACATTTGTTATGTTGTTTTGTTCGTCCCACGGTGGGTGAGCCACCATGTTGCCGTCATATATTATTTTTTCTACGTGACTTTTGGAAATACCCTTTTTTCTTAGCTTCTTTTTAAATTCTTGGCGTTGTTTTGTATCAATACCATCTATAAAATTTTGTATAAACTTTGCACCCGTTCGTTGTTGTAAAATAATCACTCGGTTCTTGAGTGCTTTGTTCTCTTTTTTCAGTTTTAAAAATTCTTCAAATGTTAAACTTCTAAATTTTTCTTGCAGTTTGTCATTGCAATAGAATCTTTTAGTAATAAACTGGCCGATTAATCTCAGCGCCATCCCTGCAATATATTGATATATGATATTTACAAATCGAATAATACTACATTACTTAAGATTTTTTATTAAAATTCCTATATATATCAAATAATGTTGTTAAAAGCAGATTTCTTTCATTTAATAAACTATCCTAATTATGGTAGCACTCTACATTTGTTATGTAGTTTTGTTCGTCCCACGGTGGGTGAGCCACCATGTTGCCGTCATATATTATTTTTTCTACGTGACTTTTGGAAATACCCTTTTTTCTTAGCTTCTTTTTAAATTCTTGGCGTTGTTTTGTATCAATACCATCTATAAAATTTTGTATAAACTTTGCACCCGTTCGTTGTTGTAAAATAATCACTCGGTTCTTGAGTGCTTTGTTCTCTTTTTTTAGTTTTAAAAATTCTTCAAATGTTAAACTTCTAAATTCTTCTTGCAGTTTGTCATTGCAATAGAATCTTTTAGTAATAAACTGGCCGATTAATCTCAGCGCCATCCCTGCAATATATTGATATATGATATTTACAAATCGAATAATACTACATTACTTAAGATTTTTTATTAAAATTTTATATATATCAAATAATGTTGTTAAAAGCAGATTTCTTTCATTTAATAAACTATCCTAATTATGGTAGCACTCTACATTTGTTATGTTGTTTTGTTCGTCCCACGGTGGGTGAGCCACTTTGTCGCCATCACATATTATAGCTTCTACGTCTCTTGTGGAAACACCCTTTTTCCTTAATTTCTTTTTAAATTCTTGGCGTTGTTTTGTGCCAATACCTTTTATGAAATCTTTTATAACATTTGCACCCGTTCGTTGTTGTAAAATAATCACTCGGTTCTTGAGTGCTTTGTTCTCTTTTTTCAGTTTTAAAAATTCTTCAAATGTTAAACTTCTAAATTCTTCTTGCAGTTTGTCATTGCAATAGAATCTTTTAGTAATAAACTGGCCGATTAATCTCAGCGCCATCCCTGCAATATATTGATATATGATATTTACAAATCGAATAATACTACATTACTTAAGATTTTTTATTAAAATTTTATATATATCAAATAATGTTGTTAAAAGCAGATTTCTTTCATTTAATAAACTATCCTAATTATGGTAGCACTCTACATTTGTTATGTTGTTTTGTTCGTCCCACGGTGGGTGAGCCACTTTGTCGCCATCACATATTATAGCTTCTACGTCTCTTGTGGAAACACCCTTTTTCCTTAATTTCTTTTTAAATTCTTGGCGTTGTTTTGTGCCAATACCTTTTATGAAATCTTTTATAACATTTGCACCCGTTCGTTGTTGTAAAATAATCACTCGGTTCTTGAGTGCTTTGTTCTCTTTTTTCAGTTTTAAAAATTCTTCAAATGTTAAACTTCTAAATTCTTCTTGCAGTTTGTCATTGCAATAGAATCTTTTAGTAATAAACTGGCCGATTAATCTCAGCGCCATCCCTGCAATATATTGATATATGATATTTACAAATCGAATAATACTACATTACTTAAGATTTTTTATTAAAATTCCTATATATATCAAATAATGTTGTTAAAAGCAGATTTCTTTCATTTAATAAACTATCCTAATTATGGTAGCACTCTACATTTGTTATGTAGTTTTGTTCGTCCCACGGTGGGTGAGCCACCATGTTGCCGTCATATATTATTTTTTCTACATGACTTTTGGAAATACCCTTTTTTCTTAGCTTCTTTTTAAATTCTTGGCGTTGTTTTGTATCAATACCATCTATAAAATTTTGTATAAACTTTGCACCCGTTCGTTGTTGTAAAATAATCACTCGGTTCTTGAGTGCTTTGTTCTCTTTTTTCAGTTTTAAAAATTCTTCAAATGTTAAACTTCTAAATTCTTCTTGCAGTTTGTCATTGCAATAGAATCTTTTAGTAATAAACTGGCCGATTAATCTCAGCGCCATCCCTGCAATATATTGATATATGATATTTACAAATCGAATAATACTACATTACTTAAGATTTTTTATTAAAATTTTTATATATATCAAATAATGTTGTTAAAAGCAGATTTCTTTCATTTAATAAACTATCCTAATTATGGTAGCACTCTACATTTGTTATGTTGTTTTGTTCGTCCCACGGTGGGTGAGCCACTTTGTCGCCATCACATATTATAGCTTCTACGTCTCTTGTGGAAACACCCTTTTTCCTTAATTTCTTTTTAAATTCTTGGCGTTGTTTTGTGCCAATACCTTTTATGAAATCTTTTATAACATTTGCACCCGTTCGTTGTTGTAAAATAATCACTCGGTTCTTGAGTGCTTTGTTCTCTTTTTTCAGTTTTAAAAATTCTTCAAATGTTAAACTTCTAAATTTTTCTTGCAGTTTGTCATTGCAATAGAATCTTTTAGTAATAAACTGGCCGATTAATCTCAGCGCCATCCCTGCAATATATTGATATATGATATTTACAAATCGAATAATACTACATTACTTAAGATTTTTTATTAAAATTCCTATATATATCAAATAATGTTGTTAAAAGCAGATTTCTTTCATTTAATAAACTATCCTAATTATGGTAGCACTCTACATTTGTTATGTAGTTTTGTTCGTCCCACGGTGGGTGAGCCACCATGTTGCCGTCATATATTATTTTTTCTACGTGACTTTTGGAAATACCCTTTTTTCTTAGCTTCTTTTTAAATTCTTGGCGTTGTTTTGTATCAATACCATCTATAAAATTTTGTATAAACTTTGCACCCGTTCGTTGTTGTAAAATAATCACTCGGTTCTTGAGTGCTTTGTTCTCTTTTTTAGTTTTAAAAATTCTTCAAATGTTAAACTTCTAAATTCTTCTTGCAGTTTGTCATTGCAATAGAATCTTTTAGTAATAAACTGGCCGATTAATCTCAGCGCCATCCCTGCAATATATTGATATATGATATTTACAAATCGAATAATACTACATTACTTAAGATTTTTTATTAAAATTTTTATATATATCAAATAATGTTGTTAAAAGCAGATTTCTTTCATTTAATAAACTATCCTAATTATGGTAGCACTCTACATTTGTTATGTTGTTTTGTTCGTCCCACGGTGGGTGAGCCACTTTGTCGCCATCACATATTATAGCTTCTACGTCTCTTGTGGAAACACCCTTTTTCCTTAATTTCTTTTTAAATTCTTGGCGTTGTTTTGTGCCAATACCTTTATGAAATCTTTTATAACATTTGCACCCGTTCGTTGTTGTAAAATAATCACTCGGTTCTTGAGTGCTTTGTTCTCTTTTTTCAGTTTTAAAAATTCTTCAAATGTTAAACTTCTAAATTCTTCTTGCAGTTTGTCATTGCAATAGAATCTTTTAGTAATAAACTGGCCGATTAATCTCAGCGCCATCCCTGCAATATATTGATATATGATATTTACAAATCGAATAATACTACATTACTTAAGATTTTTTATTAAAATTTTTATATATATCAAATAATGTTGTTAAAAGCAGATTTCTTTCATTTAATAAACTATCCTAATTATGGTAGCACTCTACATTTGTTATGTTGTTTTGTTCGTCCCACGGTGGGTGAGCCACTTTGTCGCCATCACATATTATAGCTTCTACGTCTCTTGTGGAAACACCCTTTTTCCTTAATTTCTTTTTAAATTCTTGGCGTTGTTTTGTGCCAATACCTTTTATGAAATCTTTTATAACATTTGCACCCGTTCGTTGTTGTAAAATAATCACTCGGTTCTTGAGTGCTTTGTTCTCTTTTTTCAGTTTTAAAAATTCTTCAAATGTTAAACTTCTAAATTCTTCTTGCAGTTTGTCATTGCAATAGAATCTTTTAGTAATAAACTGGCCGATTAATCTCAGCGCCATCCCTGCAATATATTGATATATGATATTTACAAATCGAATAATACTACATTACTTAAGATTTTTTATTAAAATTCCTATATATATCAAATAATGTTGTTAAAAGCAGATTTCTTTCATTTAATAAACTATCCTAATTATGGTAGCACTCTACATTTGTTATGTTGTTTTGTTCGTCCCACGGTGGGTGAGCCACCATGTTGCCGTCATATATTATTTTTTCTACGTGACTTTTGGAAATACCCTTTTTTCTTAGCTTCTTTTTAAATTCTTGGCGTTGTTTTGTATCAATACCATCTATAAAATTTTGTATAAACTTTGCACCCGTTCGTTGTTGTAAAATAATCACTCGGTTCTTGAGTGCTTTGTTCTCTTTTTTCAGTTTTAAAAATTCTTCAAATGTTAAACTTCTAAATTCTTCTTGCAGTTTGTCATTGCAATAGAATCTTTTAGTAATAAACTGGCCGATTAATCTCAGCGCCATCCCTGCAATATATTGATATATGATATTTACAAATCGAATAATACTACATTACTTAAGATTTTTTATTAAAATTTTTATATATATCAAATAATGTTGTTAAAAGCAGATTTCTTTCATTTAATAAACTATCCTAATTATGGTAGCACTCTACATTTGTTATGTTGTTTTGTTCGTCCCACGGTGGGTGAGCCACTTTGTCGCCATCACATATTATAGCTTCTACGTCTCTTGTGGAAACACCCTTTTTCCTTAATTTCTTTTTAAATTCTTGGCGTTGTTTTGTGCCAATACCTTTATGAAATCTTTTATAACATTTGCACCCGTTCGTTGTTGTAAAATAATCACTCGGTTCTTGAGTGCTTTGTTCTCTTTTTTCAGTTTTAAAAATTCTTCAAATGTTAAACTTCTAAATTCTTCTTGCAGTTTGTCATTGCAATAGAATCTTTTAGTAATAAACTGGCCGATTAATCTCAGCGCCATCCCTGCAATATATTGATATATGATATTTACAAATCAAATAATACTACATTACTTAAGATTTTTTATTAAAATTCCTATATATATCAAATAATGTTGTTAAAAGCAGATTTCGTTCATTTAATAAACTATCCTAATTATGGTAGCATTCTACATTTGTTATGTTGTTTTGTTCGTCCCACGGTGGGTGAGCCACCATGTTGCCGTCATATATTATTTTTTCTACGTGACTTTTGGAAATACCCTTTTTTCTTAGCTTCTTTTTAAATTCTTGGCGTTGTTTTGTATCAATACCATCTATAAAATTTTGTATAAACTTTGCACCCGTTCGTTGTTGTAAAATAATCACTCGGTTCTTGAGTGCTTTGTTCTCTTTTTTCAGTTTTAAAAATTCTTCAAATGTTAAACTTCTAAATTCTTCTTGCAGTTTGTCATTGCAATAGAATCTTTTAGTAATAAACTGGCCGATTAATCTTCAGCGCCATCCCTGCAATATATTGATATATGATATTTACAAATCGAATAATACTACATTACTTAAGATTTTTTATTAAAATTTTTATATATATCAAATAATGTTGTTAAAAGCAGATTTCTTTCATTTAATAAACTATCCTAATTATGGTAGCACTCTACATTTGTTATGTTGTTTTGTTCGTCCCACGGTGGGTGAGCCACTTTGTCGCCATCACATATTATAGCTTCTACGTCTCTTGTGGAAACACCCTTTTTCCTTAATTTCTTTTTAAATTCTTGGCGTTGTTTTGTGCCAATACCTTTATGAAATCTTTTATAACATTTGCACCCGTTCGTTGTTGTAAAATAATCACTCGGTTCTTGAGTGCTTTGTTCTCTTTTTTCAGTTTTAAAAATTCTTCAAATGTTAAACTTCTAAATTCTTCTTGCAGTTTGTCATTGCAATAGAATCTTTTAGTAATAAACTGGCCGATTAATCTCAGCGCCATCCCTGCAATATATTGATATATGATATTTACAAATCGAATAATACTACATTACTTAAGATTTTTTATTAAAATTTTTATATATATTAAATAATATTGTTAAAAGCAGATTTCGTTCATTTAATAAACTATCCTAATTATGGTAGCATTCTACATTTGTTATGTTGTTTTGTTCGTCCCACGGTGGGTGAGCCACCATGTTGCCGTCATATATTATTTTTTCTACGTGACTTTTGGAAATACCCTTTTTTCTTAGCTTCTTTTTAAATTCTTGGCGTTGTTTTGTATCAATACCATCTATAAAATTTTGTATAAACTTTGCACCCGTTCGTTGTTGTAAGATAATCACTCGGTTCTTGAGTGCTTTGTTCTCTTTTTTCAGTTTTAAAAATTCTTCAAATGTTAAACTTCTAAATTCTTCTTGCAGTTTGTCATTGCAATAGAATCTTTTAGTAATAAACTGGCCGATTAATCTCAGCGCCATCCCTGCAATATATTGATATATGATATTTACAAATTGAATAATACTACATTACTTAAGATTTTTTATTAAAATTTTATATATATCAAATAATGTTGTTAAAAGCAGATTTCTTTCATTTAATAAACTATCCTAATTATGGTAGCACTCTACATTTGTTATGTTGTTTTGTTCGTCCCACGGTGGGTGAGCCACTTTGTCGCCATCACATATTATAGCTTCTACGTCTCTTGTGGAAACACCCTTTTTCCTTAATTTCTTTTTAAATTCTTGGCGTTGTTTTGTGCCAATACCTTTTATGAAATCTTTTATAACCTTTGCACCCGTTCGTTGTTGTAAAATAATCACTCGGTTCTTGAGTGCTTTGTTCTCTTTTTTCAGTTTTAAAAATTCTTCAAATGTTAAACTTCTAAATTCTTCTTGCAGTTTGTCATTGCAATAGAATCTTTTAGTAATAAACTGGCCGATTAATCTCAGCGCCATCCCTGCAATATATTGATATATGATATTTACAAATCGAATAATACTACATTACTTAAGATTTTTTATTAAAATTCCTATATATATCAAATAATGTTGTTAAAAGCAGATTTCTTTCATTTAATAAACTATCCTAATTATGGTAGCACTCTACATTTGTTATGTAGTTTTGTTCGTCCCACGGTGGGTGAGCCACCATGTTGCCGTCATATATTATATTTTTCTACGTGACTTTTGGAAATACCCTTTTTTCTTAGCTTCTTTTTAAATTCTTGGCGTTGTTTTGTATCAATACCATCTATAAAATTTTGTATAAACTTTGCACCCGTTCGTTGTTGTAAAATAATCACTCGGTTCTTGAGTGCTTTGTTCTCTTTTTTCAGTTTAAAAATTCTTCAAATGTTAAACTTCTAAATTCTTCTTGCAGTTTGTCATTGCAATAGAATCTTTTAGTAATAAACTGGCCGATTAATCTCAGCGCCATCCCTGCAATATATTGATATATGATATTTACAAATCGAATAATACTACATTACTTAAGATTTTTTATTAAAATTGTTATATATATCAAATAATGTTGTTAAAAGCAGATTTCTTTCATTTAATAAACTATCCTAATTATGGTAGCACTCTACATTTGTTATGTTGTTTTGTTCGTCCCACGGTGGGTGAGCCACTTTGTCGCCATCACATATTATAGCTTCTACGTCTCTTGTGGAAACACCCTTTTTCCTTAATTTCTTTTTAAATTCTTGGCGTTGTTTTGTGCCAATACCTTTTATGAAATCTTTTATAACATTTGCACCCGTTCGTTGTTGTAAAATAATCACTCGGTTCTTGAGTGCTTTGTTCTCTTTTTTCAGTTTTAAAAATTCTTCAAATGTTAAACTTCTAAATTCTTCTTGCAGTTTGTCATTGCAATAGAATCTTTTAGTAATAAACTGGCCGATTAATCTCAGCGCCATCCCTGCAATATATTGATATATGATATTTACAAATCGAATAATACTACATTACTTAAGATTTTTTATTAAAATTCCTATATATATCAAATAATGTTGTTAAAAGCAGATTTCTTTCATTTAGTAAACTATCCTAATTATGGTAGCACTCTACATTTGTTATGTTGTTTTGTTCGTCCCACGGTGGGTGAGCCACCATGTTGCCGTCATATATTATTTTTTCTACGTGACTTTTGGAAATACCCTTTTTCTTAGCTTCTTTTTAAATTCTTGGCGTTGTTTTGTATCAATACCATCTATAAAATTTTGTATAAACTTTGCACCCGTTTGTTGTTGTAAAATAATCACTCGGTTCTTGAGTGCTTTGTTCTCTTTTTTCAGTTTTAAAAATTCTTCAAATGTTAAACTTCTAAATTCTTCTTGCAGTTTGTCATTGCAATAGAATCTTTTAGCAATAAACTGGCCGATTAATCTCAGCGCCATCCCTGCAATATATTGATATATGATAATTACAAATCGAATAATACTACATTATTTAAGATTTTTTATTAAAATTCCTATATATATCAAATAATGTTGTTAAAAGCAGATTTCGTTCATTTAATAAACTATCCTAATTATGGTAGCACTCTACATTTGTTATGTTGTTTTGTTCGTCCCACGGTGGGTGAGCCACCATGTTGCCGTCATATATTATTTTTTCTACGTGACTTTTGGAAATACCCTTTTTTCTTAACTTCTTTTTAAATTCTTGGCGTTGTTTTGTATCAATACCATCTATAAAATTTTGTATAAACTTTGCACCCGTTCGTTGTTGTAAAATAATCACTCGGTTCTTGAGTGCTTTGTTCTCTTTTTTCAGCTTTAAAAATTCTTCAAATGTTAAACTTCTAAATTCTTCTTGCAGTTTGTCATTGCAATAGAATCTTTTAGTAATAAACTGGCCGATTAATCTCAGCGCCATCCCTGCAATATATTGATATATGATATTTACAAATCGAATAATACTACATTACTTAAGATTTTTTATTAAAATTCCTATATATATCAAATAATGTTGTTAAAAGCAGATTTCTTTCATTTAATAAACTATCCTAATTATGGTAGCACTCTACATTTGTTATGTTGTTTTGTTCGTCCCACGGTGGGTGAGCCACTTTGTCGCCATCACATATTATAGCTTCTACGTCTCTTGTGGAAACACCCTTTTTCCTTAATTTCTTTTTAAATTCTTGGCGTTGTTTTGTGCCAATACCTTTTATGAAATCTTTTATAACATTTGCACCCGTTCGTTGTTGTAAAATAATCACTCGGTTCTTGAGTGCTTTGTTCTCTTTTTTCAGTTTTAAAAATTCTTCAAATGTTAAACTTCTAAATTCTTCTTGCAGTTTGTCATTGCAATAGAATCTTTTAGTAATAAACTGGCCGATTAATCTCAGCGCCATCCCTGCAATATATTGATATATGATATTTACAAATCAAATAATACTACATTACTTAAGATTTTTTATTAAAATTCCTATATATATCAAATAATGTTGTTAAAAGCAGATTTCGTTCATTTAATAAACTATCCTAATTATGGTAGCATTCTACATTTGTTATGTTGTTTTGTTCGTCCCACGGTGGGTGAGCCACCATGTTGCCGTCATATATTATTTTTTCTACGTGACTTTTGGAAATACCCTTTTTTCTTAGCTTCTTTTTAAATTCTTGGCGTTGTTTTGTATCAATACCATCTATAAAATTTTGTATAAACTTTGCACCCGTTCGTTGTTGTAAAATAATCACTCGGTTCTTGAGTGCTTTGTTCTCTTTTTTCAGTTTTAAAAATTCTTCAAATGTTAAACTTCTAAATTCTTCTTGCAGTTTGTCATTGCAATAGAATCTTTTAGTAATAAACTGGCCGATTATTCTCAGCGCCATCCCTGCAATATATTGATATATGATATTTACAAATCGAATAATACTACATTACTTAAGATTTTTTATTAAAATTTTTATATATATCAAATAATGTTGTTAAAAGCAGATTTCTTTCATTTAATAAACTATCCTAATTATGGTAGCACTCTACATTTGTTATGTTGTTTTGTTCGTCCCACGGTGGGTGAGCCACTTTGTCGCCATCACATATTATAGCTTCTACGTCTCTTGTGGAAACACCCTTTTTCCTTAATTTCTTTTTAAATTCTTGGCGTTGTTTTGTGCCAATACCTTTTATGAAATCTTTTATAACATTTGCACCCGTTCGTTGTTGTAAAATAATCACTCGGTTCTTGAGTGCTTTGTTCTCTTTTTTCAGTTTTAAAAATTCTTCAAATGTTAAACTTCTAAATTCTTCTTGCAGTTTGTCATTGCAATAGAATCTTTTAGTAATAAACTGGCCGATTAATCTCAGCGCCATCCCTGCAATATATTGATATATGATATTACAAATCAAATAATACTACATTACTTAAGATTTTTTATTAAAATTCCTATATATATCAAATAATGTTGTTAAAAGCAGATTTCGTTCATTTAATAAACTATCCTAATTATGGTAGCATTCTACATTTGTTATGTTGTTTTGTTCGTCCCACGGTGGGTGAGCCACCATGTTGCCGTCATATATTATTTTTTCTACGTGACTTTTGGAAATACCCTTTTTTCTTAGCTTCTTTTTAAATTCTTGGCGTTGTTTTGTATCAATACCATCTATAAAATTTTGTATAAACTTTGCACCCGTTCGTTGTTGTAAAATAATCACTCGGTTCTTGAGTGCTTTGTTCTCTTTTTTCAGTTTTAAAAATTCTTCAAATGTTAAACTTCTAAATTCTTCTTGCAGTTTGTCATTGCAATAGAATCTTTTAGTAATAAACTGGCCGATTAATCTCAGCGCCATCCCTGCAATATATTGATATATGATATTTACAAATCGAATAATACTACATTACTTAAGATTTTTTATTAAAATTTTTATATATATCAAATAATGTTGTTAAAAGCAGATTTCTTTCATTTAATAAACTATCCTAATTATGGTAGCACTCTACATTTGTTATGTTGTTTTGTTCGTCCCACGGTGGGTGAGCCACTTTGTCGCCATCACATATTATAGCTTCTACGTCTCTTGTGGAAACACCCTTTTTCCTTAATTTCTTTTTAAATTCTTGGCGTTGTTTTGTGCCAATACCTTTTATGAAATCTTTTATAACATTTGCACCCGTTCGTTGTTGTAAAATAATCACTCGGTTCTTGAGTGCTTTGTTCTCTTTTTTCAGTTTTAAAAATTCTTCAAATGTTAAACTTCTAAATTCTTCTTGCAGTTTGTCATTGCAATAGAATCTTTTAGTAATAAACTGGCCGATTAATCTCAGCGCCATCCCTGCAATATATTGATATATGATATTTACAAATCGAATAATACTACATTACTTAAGATTTTTTATTAAAATTCCTATATATATTCAAATAATGTTGTTAAAAGCAGATTTCGTTCATTTAATAAACTATCCTAATTATGGTAGCATTCTACATTTGTTATGTTGTTTTGTTCGTCCCACGGTGGGTGAGCCACCATGTTGCCGTCATATATTATTTTTTCTACGTGACTTTTGGAAATACCCTTTTTTCTTAGCTTCTTTTTAAATTCTTGGCGTTGTTTTGTATCAATACCATCTATAAAATTTTGTATAAACTTTGCACCCGTTCGTTGTTGTAAGATAATCACTCGGTTCTTGAGTGCTTTGTTCTCTTTTTTCAGTTTTAAAAATTCTTTAAATGTTAAACTTCTAAATTCTTCTTGCAGTTTGTCATTGCAATAGAATCTTTTAGTAATAAACTGGCCGATTAATCTTAGCGCCATCCCTGCAATATATTGATATATGATATTTACAAATCGAATAATACTACATTACTTAAGATTTTTTATTAAAATTTTTTATATATCAAATAATGTTAAAAGCAGATTTCTTTCATTTAATAAACTATCCTAATTATGGTAGCACTCTACATTTGTTATGTTGTTTTGTTCGTCCCACGGTGGGTGAGCCACTTTGTCGCCATCACATATTATAGCTTCTACGTCTCTTGTGGAAACACCCTTTTTCCTTAATTTCTTTTTAAATTCTTGGCGTTGTTTTGTGCCAATACCTTTTATGAAATCTTTTATAACATTTGCACCCGTTCGTTGTTGTAAAATAATCACTCGGTTCTTGAGTGCTTTGTTCTCTTTTTTCAGTTTTAAAAATTCTTCAAATGTTAAACTTCTAAATTCTTCTTGCAGTTTGTCATTGCAATAGAATCTTTTAGTAATAAACTGGCCGATTAATCTCAGCGCCATCCCTGCAATATATTGATATATGATATTTACAAATCGAATAATACTACATTACTTAAGATTTTTTATTAAAATTCCTATATATATCAAATAATGTTGTTAAAAGCAGATTTCTTTCATTTAATAAACTATCCTAATTATGGTAGCACTCTACATTTGTTATGTAGTTTTGTTCGTCCCACGGTGGGTGAGCCACCATGTTGCCGTCATATATTATTTTTTCTACGTGACTTTTGGAAATACCCTTTTTTCTTAGCTTCTTTTTAAATTCTTGGCGTTGTTTTGTATCAATACCATCTATAAAATTTTGTATAAACTTTGCACCCGTTCGTTGTTGTAAAATAATCACTCGGTTCTTGAGTGCTTTGTTCTCTTTTTTCAGTTTTAAAAATTCTTCAAATGTTAAACTTCTAAATTCTTCTTGCAGTTTGTCATTGCAATAGAATCTTTTAGTAATAAACTGGCCGATTAATCTCAGCGCCATCCCTGCAATATATTGATATATGATATTTACAAATCGAATAATACTACATTACTTAAGATTTTTTATTAAAATTTTTATATATATCAAATAATGTTGTTAAAAGCAGATTTCTTTCATTTAATAAACTATCCTAATTATGGTAGCACTCTACATTTGTTATGTTGTTTTGTTCGTCCCACGGTGGGTGAGCCACTTTGTCGCCATCACATATTATAGCTTCTACGTCTCTTGTGGAAACACCCTTTTTCCTTAATTTCTTTTTAAATTCTTGGCGTTGTTTTGTGCCAATACCTTTTATGAAATCTTTTATAACATTTGCACCCGTTCGTTGTTGTAAAATAATCACTCGGTTCTTGAGTGCTTTGTTCTCTTTTTTCAGTTTTAAAAATTCTTCAAATGTTAAACTTCTAAATTCTTCTTGCAGTTTGTCATTGCAATAGAATCTTTTAGTAATAAACTGGCCGATTAATCTCAGCGCCATCCCTGCAATATATTGATATATGATATTTACAAATCAAATAATACTACATTACTTAAGATTTTTTATTAAAATTCCTATATATATCAAATAATGTTGTTAAAAGCAGATTTCGTTCATTTAATAAACTATCCTAATTATGGTAGCATTCTACATTTGTTATGTTGTTTTGTTCGTCCCACGGTGGGTGAGCCACCATGTTGCCGTCATATATTATTTTTTCTACGTGACTTTTGGAAATACCCTTTTTTCTTAGCTTCTTTTTAAATTCTTGGCGTTGTTTTGTATCAATACCATCTATAAAATTTTGTATAAACTTTGCACCCGTTCGTTGTTGTAAAATAATCACTCGGTTCTTGAGTGCTTTGTTCTCTTTTTTCAGTTTTAAAAATTCTTCAAATGTTAAACTTCTAAATTCTTCTTGCAGTTTGTCATTGCAATAGAATCTTTTAGTAATAAACTGGCCGATTAATCTCAGCGCCATCCCTGCAATATATTGATATATGATATTTACAAATCGAATAATACTACATTACTTAAGATTTTTTATTAAAATTTTTATATATATCAAATAATGTTGTTAAAAGCAGATTTCTTTCATTTAATAAACTATCCTAATTATGGTAGCACTCTACATTTGTTATGTTGTTTTGTTCGTCCCACGGTGGGTGAGCCACTTTGTCGCCATCACATATTATAGCTTCTACGTCTCTTGTGGAAACACCCTTTTTCCTTAATTTCTTTTTAAATTCTTGGCGTTGTTTTGTGCCAATACCTTTTATGAAATCTTTTATAACATTTGCACCCGTTCGTTGTTGTAAAATAATCACTCGGTTCTTGAGTGCTTTGTTCTCTTTTTCAGTTTTAAAAATTCTTCAAATGTTAAACTTCTAAATTCTTCTTGCAGTTTGTCATTGCAATAGAATCTTTTAGTAATAAACTGGCCGATTAATCTCAGCGCCATCCCTGCAATATATTGATATATGATATTTACAAATCGAATAATACTACATTACTTAAGATTTTTTATTAAAATTCCTATATATATCAAATAATGTTGTTAAAAGCAGATTTCTTTCATTTAGTAAACTATCCTAATTATGGTAGCACTCTACATTTGTTATGTTGTTTTGTTCGTCCCACGGTGGGTGAGCCACCATGTTGCCGTCATATATTATTTTTTCTACGTGACTTTTGGAAATACCCTTTTTCTTAGCTTCTTTTTAAATTCTTGGCGTTGTTTTGTATCAATACCATCTATAAAATTTTGTATAAACTTTGCACCCGTTTGTTGTTGTAAAATAATCACTCGGTTCTTGAGTGCTTTGTTCTCTTTTTTCAGTTTTAAAAATTCTTCAAATGTTAAACTTCTAAATTCTTCTTGCAGTTTGTCATTGCAATAGAATCTTTTAGCAATAAACTGGCCGATTAATCTCAGCGCCATCCCTGCAATATATTGATATATGATAATTACAAATCGAATAATACTACATTATTAAGATTTTTTATTAAAATTCCTATATATATCAAATAATGTTGTTAAAAGCAGATTTCGTTCATTTAATAAACTATCCTAATTATGGTAGCACTCTACATTTGTTATGTTGTTTTGTTCGTCTTACGGTGGGTGAGCCACCATGTTGCCGTCATATATTATTTTTTCTACGTGACTTTTGGAAATACCCTTTTTTCTTAGCTTCTTTTTAAATTCTTGGCGTTGTTTTGTATCAATACCATCTATAAAATTTTGTATAAACTTTGCACCCGTTCGTTGTTGTAAAATAATCACTCGGTTCTTGAGTGCTTTGTTCTCTTTTTTCAGTTTTAAAAATTCTTCAAATGTTAAACTTCTAAATTCTTCTTGCAGTTTGTCATTGCAATAGAATCTTTTAGTAATAAACTGGCCGATTAATCTCAGCGCCATCCCTGCAATATATTGATATATGATATTTACAAATCGAATAATACTACATTACTTAAGATTTTTTATTAAAATTTTTATATATATCAAATAATGTTGTTAAAAGCAGATTTCTTTCATTTAATAAACTATCCTAATTATGGTAGCACTCTACATTTGTTATGTTGTTTTGTTCGTCCCACGGTGGGTGAGCCACTTTGTCGCCATCACATATTATAGCTTCTACGTCTCTTGTGGAAACACCCTTTTTCCTTAATTTCTTTTTAAATTCTTGGCGTTGTTTTGTGCCAATACCTTTTATGAAATCTTTTATAACCTTTGCACCCGTTCGTTGTTGTAAAATAATCACTCGGTTCTTGAGTGCTTTGTTCTCTTTTTTCAGTTTTAAAAATTCTTCAAATGTTAAACTTCTAAATTCTTCTTGCAGTTTGTCATTGCAATAGAATCTTTTAGTAATAAACTGGCCGATTAATCTCAGCGCCATCCCTGCAATATATTGATATATGATAATTACAAATCGAATAATACTACATTACTTAAGATTTTTTATTAAAATTCCTATATATATGAAATAATGTTGTTAAAAGCAGATTTCTTTCATTTAATAAACTATCCTAATTATGGTAGCACTCTACATTTGTTATGTTGTTTTGTTCGTCACACGGTGGGTGAGCCACCATGTTGCCGTCATATATTATTTTTTCTACGTGACTTTTGGAAATACCCTTTTTTCTTAGCTTCTTTTTAAATTCTTGGCGTTGTTTGTATCAATACCATCTATAAAATCTTGTATAAACTTTGCACCCGTTCGTTGTTGTAAAATAATCACTCGGTTCTTGAGTGCTTTGTTCTCTTTTTTCAGTTTTAAAAATTTTCAAATGTTAAACTTCTAAATTCTTCTTGCAGTTTGTCATTGCAATAGAATCTTTTAGTAATAAACTGACCGATTAATATCAGCGCCATCCCTGCAATATATTGATATATGATAATTACAAATCGAATAAGGCCCGGTTTCACCAACGTGATTTAATCTAATCGGTTGATTAAACTCACTGTTCGTTTCTTTCTAATTGTCCAGTTAGAAAGAGACGAAGAGTGAGTTTAATCGACCGATTAGATTAAATCACGTTGGTGAAACCGGGCCTAATACTACATTACTTAAGACTTTTATTAAAATTCTCATGTATATTTAATGATGTTGTTAAAAGAAGTTTTCTATCATTTAATAAACTTTCCTAGTTATGGTAGCACTCTGTATTTGTCATATGTTCGTCACACGGTGGGTGAGCCACCCTGTTGCCGTCTTCTATTATAGTTTCTATGTCACTTATGGAAATACCCTTTTTTCTTAGCTTCTTTTCAAATTTTTACCATTGACGAATTAACGCCAAGTTTAGAGTTGACAAGTCGTGAAAACATCAGCTTTATACACAAATTTAGTAGCTTTCATGCACAATGCAACAACAGAGCCGCGTGCGTTGGAGTGTCTACTTTAATTCTGCAAAAGGAATTATAATTCTATACAGCCAATAAAAAGTTGGAGCTCTGCGAAATCATGGAAATCTCGAGCGTATACAGACCGAAAATTTTCGCAAAGCTCTAGATTTTTATTGGTTCTTAAGGGACATCGTCGGAGTTCGGCCTTCGCTTTAGGATCCCCTTAATATCATCTATAAAATCTTGTATAAGCTTTGCAGTTGTTCTTTGCTGTAAAATTATCACTCGGTTCTTAAGTCCTTCGTGCTCTTTTTTTAGTTTTGAAAATTCTTCAAATGTTAAACTTCTAAATTCTTCTTGCAGTTTGTCATTGCAATAGAATCTTTTAATACTAACAGTATTAAAAGATAAGGGGGCGGAGCCCCCCCGATTTTGATATAACACTTTTCTATTGCAAAAGCAACATTCATTACGAAAACAAGACTTAATTTGATAGAAGAAACTGTCGTGAAACAGGCGTTGGCAGGCAGGGTGGTTGTGAAGAGAGGGGCAACGCCCTACCTTGCGTAGGGGTCTTGCTAATCTTTTCTGTATCTATTTTTAGTATATGGTAGACTCATCACTTTAGTAAGGCGAAGATTTAATAGATATACAGATTTTATATGTCAGGTCAATGAAACGTCCTACCTTGCGTACGGGGTCTTGCTAATCTTCTCAGTATCAATATTATTAATATATGGTAGACTCATTACTTTAGTAAGGCGAAGATTTAATAGATATACAGATTTTACATGTCAGGTGAATGGAATTGAATGTTTATTTGTATTTTTCTTGTTAAGTACTGCTTTTACAGTAACAGCGTATAGAATATAAAAGTTGCGTTTTTAAGAGACGTACAATTTTTATTTGAAACTTTTTGTACTAAAATGTATATTTATTTAGATAATTAAAAATATGCAAAAAATATTTTTTTTTATTTTTACCTACAAAATGACCTTTGCGCCAATTTTCATTGACATATTCATAATTAGCATATCAAAATATAATAGTATACAAAATTTCAGAACGATCGGAGGTATGGGCTTTTTGGAACTTTATCCGGCCGGCCGCCGGAGGGTTACGTTGAGCAACGTGCCCCTCGCGGTTTATTCGTTACAATCTTTCAGCCGAGTCAGGTGCAACTTCCTCGATGTTCATTTCACGATCGAGCGCCACCGACACCGAGCCGCCGGACACGCACGGTATTCTCCGCGCGGATGTCGGGCGATCCGGAGGAAAAGAAATATCATTTTCCGGTAATTGTATTAAAAACGAATCGATTAAGCCTAATTTCATCGAAATCGGAGGTGAGGACGCTAAATTGAATAATTACCGAAAATATATGCACGTTACTTATTGTCTCTGATCCTAAGATACATCATGTAACGCAATTTGAGTTGCGTTTTTTCAGGAATATGTAAGATGGATAAAACTATATTAACCGTCATAATTGCGCTATAAAAGATAAAATTAAAATAATACATTACTTAATTCGCCAGTGATAATTAAACAAATTCAGAATCTTTAATCGACTAAACTGGCAATATTCAATCATCTTTTCGAAATGAACTTTTTTTTTTTTTTTTTTTTTTAAATTCATTTCGAAAAGATGATCGAATATTGCTAGTTTAGTCGATTAAAGATTCTGAATTTGTTTAATTATCACTGGCGAATTAAGTAATGTATTATTATTATTATACCCACACCTTTGACTAGAATTTCGGTGTTCCATCTTATTATTGTTTAGAAGTCATCTTAATATGTGTTGTTGCGATGAATATTACCACATGCCCTGGTAGTCGAATTGGTTACGACGCCCGAACGGAATGCGGGAGGTTCCAGGTTCGAATCCTGGCTGGGGAAATATTTTTCGCAATAAAAATTAAAATTAATTTAAACTATCTACATCAACGGACCAAATCCATGGTCGAATTTCATCATCTCGATTTGATCTGAAACGTGCTGTGTGAATCTGACAAATCTGGTCGGCTCGCAGTCTTTCAAAAAAAAAAAATAAAAAATAAAATTAAAAGTTAATAACTGAAATCAAAGGTCAAGTATAAATGATCTATTTGAGAGATTTGATCAGGATTTAACTTTACATTGCCACACTTAACAATCGTGTATATATTTTATAGCGTGATTTCTTATATTGATGTGACAGTATAAATTTGCATAACTTGCAGACAAATGTGCTTATACTAAAAGTCACTTATACCAAACATTTATTTACTCTTACTTTTATTAGACAGTTTCACAAATCACCTACAGATTGCTCAATAATATTTCTTGTTATTTCCATATTAAAATTGATTAAATTGATACAGTAGCAATTACTGCTTGTCTTTCTTTCCTATATTACAAGTGATTACAAAAAAAGATCTATAATTATATTGATGCATTTGATATCGTGGGAATAAACTAATTGTATGATTTGTAGATTTCTAATTTGTATGATTTTTAGATTTTAAAATTCATTATTTTAAAATTATTATAATCTTTGACATTTTCCTATTGGAATTTTTATCTAAAAGAATCTATTTATATGGAAACATTTATTGATTTTAACATTCTGTATGTCTTATTTTATTTATAGAGTATAATTAGAAAAGATAAACATATTATGATCTGTTTTCTATATTTAAAATGTGTGTGTTGTATACTCTATATTCCAAATTTCACATTGCTAAATATGTAATTCTCAGTTTACGATGGCATATAGAATAAGATTCTTCTATTAGACGAATAAACTGAGAATCAAGCAATCCCTTTAATGATAAATACAGATTGCAATTAATGCGATCAATATTACCTTTATCAGCCTATGCTGGATTTATTCAACAATGCTCGACTATGGTGGTCAAGTATCTTCGAGGATTCTTAAATCTTCTGCCCGTGAAGTACAGGACTGAAACGCATTTAGGGATGTCTGGACCATTTCGTCAACAATATCGATTATTCAGCTCATGTCTCCGTCATCAAATGCCTGTCACAGCCGTCATATGCTCGCAGTTCTCATTTATAAGCGGGAAATGAAAAAAAAACTGCTATCTATCTCTGCACTCTTTACATCAGTAATAAAAATAAAGCGTATTAGAGTAGATATAGAAAGAAGGAAATATGAGAATGTGAGAAAGCGTGGCTACTAAATACTAATGTGCTTTCTTATGTTTGATGCGCTCTAAATAAAATGTATAAATGCATTTAGATAATCGCAAAAGTAACGGTTTAATTTATTACAAATACGAGCGAGCATTCGTCTTCTTTTCTCTTTCTGTTATATAGATTCCGTTCCTATTACAACGGTTTAGCATTCTTCTATAGTAATAGGGTCATCAGCTGCATCCATCAAATTTCTGTTCTACCCAACTGCTGTTCACTTGCTGTAACTGACAATGATTGATTTCTGATACATAGATAATACACAGCAACCAGACTCCACTAAATGTCACCATCGAAAATTTGTATTTTTCTTGGAGACTCCACGGAAGGATCGTCTTCCAAACTGTCCCATACCGGATAATTTCATCAAGAAAAAAAAACGATTTTGAAGTAAAATATAAGCCTATAAAATTTTTTGCAGCTTTTCAACCAATCTTAATCATATGATAAATATATAATAATAAAATTGTTATACTTGCTCAAAATTAACACTGAATTTTTATTAAAAAGAATATTATATTGATTGAATTGAATAACAGGAATATGTATATAATATTGAAAATTCTGCAATATTTTACAAATACACGTATATAAAATTATGATAAACGCAAGGTTTTTAAATTGCAGGTAGATTTAATGTCGCAACATGCAATTTCAGCAATCAAAGGTGAATCAGAATATATATACATATACATCTATATCGGTGTTATCGACTTTAATAAATGTATCTTACAATGTCTCAACTGTTTTTAATCTTAAAGCTTTGTACGGGCTCTCATCTGAACATTGTCCTTTTTCTTTACGTTACACTGTTAAAATAAGGCATATTCTTATAAATTTTTAAACAAGAACAATAGGTTGTCGATTAAGGTTTATTAAGATTTATTTAAACATACACATACACTGGTCCCGGTGTGTATGTATATATAATTTATATTAATATTTACGTTTCAGAGAGACAACCAAAAGTTCTTGTGTATCGTTATAAAATCTAATATCGAAACGCAACTTTGACATTTCCGTCAATTGTGTCATACAGATACGCATATATTTAGGAAGTCTTAAATGTATACTACATAACTTATATGTATAGTATACATTTAAGATACAAGTAACTTAAATGTATACTACATAAAAGGCCTGTTTAGTGGACACTCGAAAGTAAGCCTGCACATATCCAAATTAAAACTTCATCGCTTATATAATATATCGTGTCGCCGTTTTGCAATAAAACTATTTCACTGCTTTGCATAAGTAATGGTGTATTTGGGAAGAACGTTCGAAATAATTATTTAACATCATTGACATGGTATATTTTCATACATTTCGAAGAATATTGGAAAGCAAGACGAACCCGTTGACAACAGAATCGAATGGCTTAAAGCCAAAATCTATTTTAAATATACAATGATTACATATACATTAATTATATATACAAGGTACTCAAGTGCTCAGTATGCATGCACTTCTGCATGCCATCTTGCAAATTGGATCCATACTGTATCACACGCATATTGTACTATTCATTTTTACAGATTCAAATTTTTGTGTAAAACTTTTTTTAAATCATATAGTACAATCATTCCTTTGCAACTTGTAACGAGCGCATACGTGTTTGAGAGATAACAAGTACTTTTCCAAAATCTCTACCGTATAAATCTTCGCATATCTCGTAAGTTTCTGAAACAATTTGGAGGGGTTAGACTCGTTGCATAGTGGTCCTAATTAATGTTGATTATGTGCAAGCAACGAATATTGGAAAAGCCTCCACGAAGCAGGCCGTAAAGTGCATTCTTGTGTGTTATAACTATGTAGATACATATATTTATCTCACTGTAGTATAATTAACTTTTTTATAATAAATAGCACAATAACATTAATGGTTCTTATTACACGTTGGTTCTTTGCTAAATATGTGCACACATTGGGACATATCATCAAATACAGCAAGCGTTATCGTTTGTTGAGAATGTTGACGAAAGTCCGAAATTTCGTTTGCACCTCTGGCATTTGCGCCAGTGTTTCCTCCATCATGTTCCTTAATTTCGCCAAATCGGGCATTTTCTCGCACGATTCGATATTTAACAGTTCCGTGAAAAATTGTTCCCAAGCAGCTTTCTTAGCGTACCTGCAACACAAAAAAGATGCGCAGCATTAAAGTTTCTTACGCAACAAATATGATTCTTCTGGATTAATCATGTGCTTATTGCTACCTTGGTAATTTCGAAGCAATAAACCAACGGCCGCCTATCTTAGATACTCTCATATAATTGCCAAACAGTAAGCAATGACTGGTCGCCGCTAAACAATACAAATCAGTCTGATATGTCCATGGTTTTCCAGTTTGCATTTCAATACAAGTGAAATCTTCCGTTTTTATAACTTGCATAAACGTTGTATTTTCTGGCAACAGTTTCATGTCTATGCTACATCCGAAATCTATCAGCTGTATAGTTGGCCTCACATCTTGCGTAGGTCTGTTGAAGTGAAGGATTATAAAGATATTATAAATTATAATAATCTAATATATGTGATAATTAGACATGCAGTTATCGATTATTTATAAATCTCCATTGAGTTAATCTCTCTACTCTTATGATGATTTATATTATTAAGCAGGAAAGATCTTTCCTTTAAAAAAAGTGAAATTATTATGATAGAATTTTGGAAATAATTGTTAATTAAAATGTTCTCAACAACTTCGTGTCTTGTATAAAATTATCACGTTACATCTCAGATGATTAATGACTGTATTTTTTATCCAATAAAAGTTACTAGAAAAAAAAGGGTAATACTGACGGTCGCATTAATAAAAAATTATCTGGCTTTATGTCCCCATGTATTATTTGGCATTTATGTAAGTACTCCACGATTTGAAGCATCTCGATTGTGAAGAAAATAGTTAAAGTTTCCATCAGAGGTTTGCCGGTGGCAATTTTTATCTGATTCGTCACTGCTAATAACGTTCCGAACTTAGAATATTCTGAAACCAGCACACTTCCATTATTGGTCACATATGCCATTGTCACATCCATAAAACCGCGTAACTGAAAAAGAATATTATTACAATGTTATAGGAGAATTAATTTGCTGATAAATGAAATAATCGTAAATACGAATAATGAATCAAAATAAGGATACTATATTTGTGTTATACTGTACCATATGATCATTTGTAAGACGTGCTTTTATTTCTCGTACGATATAATATTCCCAAATCCAAGCAGGTCTTTGCACTTTAAGAGCAACAGTTTCGCCTGTTTGCAAATTGACTCCTTTAAAAACTGTTCCATACATTCCTTTACCAAGGCACTTTTCCAAATCATACACTTCGGTGTCTGCACAATCACAAGCGTAAATATTACATTAATGAGGTAATGCAAAAAATGAAAGCTTGTAAATATATTTCAATAACAATACGGTATAAATTGAATACTGACCGAGCGTAATCTTGGTAGAAGGCACAAGCTTATTTAGATTCGTATCTATTCTTTTGTATCCATCTGCATGATGGGGTTGTGGAAACTTTATATTTTTTAATAGGCCAGCTATTAAGCTCTTATCGAATGGATTTATATCTTTCGATGGGAGCTTAAACATCTCTTCCTCCACTTGTTCCATAGGTTCATGCTCCTCGCACTCCATAGTGTCAACTTTTTCTGCATTGCTTTCTTCATTAAGTTGTAAATTTATTGACTTTCTTAGATCGCAATTATTCTTTATCTCGGATGTGATTTGATCAACATGTCGTTGTACTGTACGCGGACTTTGAGCGTGCACAGCTTGAATTTGCGCATATTGCTTCTGTTCGTAAGGTTGATTCACGGACAGCAGAGATTCATTTGATTCCTCTTCTACAACTTTATGTATAATTGCAAAGTTAAAAAAAATTTCAATAAAATGAAAAGCTTTTACAAGATATTTAATTATTTACTTAATAATAACTCTAATAAACAAGTGGGCTTTAGAAACTATATCTTACAGCGAATTTGGTTGGACGCACTAGTGCGCACTGGTGCACATTAAAGCTGTCATACACAAATCAACATAAAGTGTGTGTTTAACCCTAGGTATACACACTTATTTTTCGCATACGTAGATGACACACTGGGGTTTGGAGAACCCCTGCTACTTTTTTAATTATAACTTTTGAAGAAAATCATCGTATTTTGACTGCCTTTTTTTCTTCCAATAGTAAATAAATTAAAAAATACGTACATTCATTCAGAATTAGTCTAAAATTATATTAAGTACCAAAATCATAATAAACACATGTTGAAAAATTGTAATCACTCATAAAAGCAAAGAAAACGTCATTTTATCGTAATTGCTTGAAAAATTCATATCTTTTTTGCTAATAGAGATAATCAAGAAAACTTTTCAGATTTTGAAAGAGTACATTTCAAAGTACACGAAAAAATTTGCCGCTTAAATATTGGAATATTATCATCAAAATTACAAGGCTCCAAAAATGACAAATTTTTACATTTCTTTTTTCTAGCGGTTTTGCAGAAAGGTATAAAAGTTAGGATTTTTGTTAAAAAATACAAATTTAATGACTCATAATGCATATTTACTTAAAAAAATAAAAAATACAAAATACAAAAAAATTAATCATTTACGTGGACATTGAGTGCACAAAAAAGATCGATGAGATTCACATCAAGGAATTTTGCACCGGGGGCACGCAAATTGAGTCTTTTTATCCTTGTCATGTGGACAAACCCCTTGTTTTTTTTTTCTAATTTGGCATCTTTTACGTCGCACATTTTGGCATCCGAATATTCGGTGCCTAACACGTTCTCAATGAGTGCTTGTACAGATGTACGTCATCGATTGTAATTCGCATCATAAATGGCTTAATTAGCTCAGTTTTCTACGAGTTTCCATTATTTATCTAGAACAATATGCAAGTATAAACTAAACTATGGTATAGTTTATATTCTAACGATCTCGTGCTCAAATCTAGTAAAACCGATAATATTTTCATGAAAAAATGATAGAAATCTAATCAGATATTATTTTAAATATAAAAACACTATATAAACTCGAATAAAATAAATTAGAAAATATACTTTCTTGTAAAAAAAAAAAAAAAAAAAATACACGAAATACACACTGGGGTTCGAGAGATTCCTGACTTATTTTAAGTGTTAATTATTGCCAAACCAACAAACAATTATTGATTCGGCAGTTGCTACCTATTGAAAAGACTTCAAACTTTTTTTACAAGGCGGTCATATCGCCTCTATTTATTTATTCTACCAATGTAGTTTCAAATTTTATCTAGCGTTTTAGAGACCCTAGTGTGTGTACCTAGGGTTAATATAAACGTATTAAATCGCGAAATCCTCAATATTCTTTATTGTGCTATTTAAAATATGTATTGGGCATTTTATCAGTCGAGATATTTGTATTTTACTTTAAAAATTATAAATTAAATCAGTGTATAACAGTTTTAATATGCACCAGTGCGCACTGGTGCGTCCAACCAAATTCGCTCTACTAAATACACATAACTGTAAGAAATAAAAATGTATTACACTCGTTACAAAATTGTTATACATACTTGTATCCACAGGTTGTTCTCTAAAAGGAATCATATCTTCCCTCGTTAATGCAAAAGTCAATCCGGTCGATTTGGTGTAATTACCGCTCCCTGAACTGTTCGATACATATTCTCGTGTAGATTCCAATATCACGCTTAATTTATCATCGCCGCCTTCGGCATTAGGTGCTTCTGCAACTCTGTTCAACATAAATAAAACTTAAATTAAATGTATCATCATTATGTACCTCCAAAAAATCAAAAGCAGATTAATACATACGGTTGGGGAACAGTATTTTGACTTGAAAATTGCGAGTCATCTTTCATACTGTACGCTGGCTTGAAATGATTAGTCATTGGCGTAGAGCTCGTTAACTGCGTGTTAAAGGCTTCTGTAAAACATGTCTCGTTAGCGGTCGAGAGAGGAGTTATACCCAAGCTTTCGTCAATACAAAGATTATTCTCGTCCGGTTTGGGCATCATATTTTCTTCTAGCGGGCCATTATAATCCACAACGATAGCGTTCTCTTTGTCTTCGGCACTCTCAAGATATTTGATATCTTTGCGATTCATCCCGGGCGATTTAATGTAGGGTAATTCGGGTGGCATTCTGTATGGTTTGCTCGTTTCAATGTCAGGATCGGTATAAGGAGAGAAATGTAACTGTTTCTGCGGTTCTATATTCGGCTGCAGCATAGGAGATTCCATTGGTGGCGGGTACTGTTGATAGCTGATATCGTTGGGTAACATGTTACCGTAAACGGGATGCTGCATATGTTGCATATGTTGATGCACGTGTTGCGGTTGCTGAGAATGTAGAATATGTTGATTGTGCGGAGACTGGTGATGATGATTGTGTGGCAACGGGTGATGATGATTGTGTGGCGACTGGTGATGATTATGTGGAGATTGATGATGACTGTGCGGTGACTGATGAGGATTGTGTGGAGATTGATGATGATTGTGCGGAGGTTGGTGATGATGATTGTGCGGAGATGGGTGATGATGAATGTGCGGTTGATGGTGCGGCATTTGGCTGTGAGGTGATTGCAAATGCTGCGGATGAGAAAGAGACTGATGATGCACAGGATGCATTTGCTGATGTGATGGAATCAATTGCTGGTGATGATGCTGATGTTGGGGATGGTGCTGTCGAGAATGCGGCTGCTGCACTTGATGTTCATGATGTTGCTGTAATAAAAAAATTGCATTACTTTAGATCCTCTTCAAACAGAAACGTTTTACTTTTATTACTTTGGACTCTCGTTAAATCTAAATGTGTATACAAAACAAAAACTGAAGCTATTTATGTACATAATATATTTATTATGTATATAATATACCTATACATAATATATTTAATATAAAAACAAAGTATATTTGTTTTTTAAATTCTGTACCTGCATCTGATAATGATAACTGTTTTGCAAACTGTGATTCCCATATGCAATATGTTGATCCTGGCCAGAATAACTTTGATGCTGCGTATGATAACTTTGATGATTCTCTTGATCGTTATAAACTTGTACATTGTATCCTTGATGATGTTTGTTACTGGCCATCGCATGTTGAGTCATAGAACTATCCATGTGTATATCAAACGGCAACTTATTTCTCGAATCTACCATTCTGGGTGCGACGGGAGGACTGCGGAAGCGTGAAGCATTAGCGGTCGCATCTGGGGATTGCCACAAACCTTGCACAACCGAAATAGCTTCTTTCGTGTTTACAGTGAGGCTCTGTCCGAGCAAATGTTCCTCAGTGTCAACAGCCAAAGACGAAGTGTGATGCTGGTGCATAAAGTTTGTCGACTGTAGTTTTCGTTGCGTATTCAATTCCGCTTCCATTCGTTGCGCTTCGAATCTTTCGGCTTCAATTCTTTCGTTCTCTAATCTTTCCAATTCTCTTTGCTCAGCTTCCTGTCGTTGAGTCTCTAAAACCTGCTTCTCAACCTCAGCAGCATACTGCTGCCTTTGCAATTCTTGTTGCTCAACCTGGAGTCTTTGCCTACTGATCTCAGCTTCTCTTCTTTGCTTCTGCTCTTCCATTTCTTGTAGATGATACATGTTTTCATAATTATTGAGCTGAGGTTGAGATTCTCCCCCAGTTTCACGTAAACAAACCATCGGCATTTCATGTTGCTTTTCCAGAAATTGCGCTCTTCTGTGTAAAATTATCGTATTGTATAATTATCATATGCAATAATTGATGGTATATTAAATTAATGATAATAATAATGTTTTTACAGGATATACATAACACCAAATAATTTTCTCATTATGTCTTACAAAAGTATAATACCTTTCCAAATAAAGCTGTGCTCTAATTTCTTCCATACTGCGGTCGGCATTATCGGCATAAACTAATTCTTTGGGATAATGTGGTTTTTGTACAATAATTGGATCTATTGGATCTGCTACATACACCGGCACTCTTAAACAGTCATGATATTTACTACCGTCAAAAAAAGATACATGATTTGGGAATAATTTAATTTTCTCCATGTTACTATCATCGTTCTGATCTTCGTGAACTGCAAGTAAATAAGGAAACTTTTTCATTGCTTTTCTGCAATAATTTGTCGTTTTAAATTGACGTATCTTATCATCGTTCTTACTCTTAAAGCCCGCCTTTACAGTAGGAGCTATTAATGGACCTCTCTTGCTTCCGCTATTCCATGGTCCAGGTTTGATGGTATTTTCCTTATGTACCATATCCTCTATAGGTACATGATCTAATATGCTCGAACCCTTTATCTCTCCAGGTATGTCATCCTAAATTATAAATTAACATTTTATCACAGTTTACTTTGAAACACAATGAATTATATTGCACTACAGCTGTTATTTATACAGCTATCTTACTTGAAATATTTGTATTTTAGAATTGGGCTTTGTATTCTGCATAGAAGCTGAGATTTGAGGTACAGTCCCAGGATAATAATCGCGCACGCGATGACCTGTCCGTACGTTGCTGACTCTTTTACCAGCTCTTATTGCCCTTAACGAACTGAAAGCCTGACGTTGTTCGTATAAGGAAACGTCGTTTCTTTCCTCGATACGCCCGAGCGTTTTGCGCGCCACAGCAAATTGAAAATTTCTGTAAAAAGACGACATTGCAAGTTCTTTTTATCACATAGTAATTAACGAATTAATTAACTTTAAGATATATAAAAAGCGGCAATTCATACTGGTGAGCGTGGCTCAATTCCTCAAACGGTTCCGCATGAATGGATAGTCCCATTAAATAAACTTCATCCGCGCGTTTGTCATCCTCAATTTGCTCTAACTCAAAAGCCCAGGCCCTGTACATGTCTGATACTCTGGTTCCGATACCACTGCTATGCAACAGCTGATACAGCTCCAAAGGATTCTTTTGCATACTTATCTAAAAATCAAATTTTATTAACATATCTATATATATCTACACAACTGGGCTCATGTAAGATATTACTCACATAATTAATCCACAAACGTATATATCTGCGATCTTGATGATATTTTACATCTTTTTCAAATATCGATAAACACTGTTGCAAGAGTCTTCCAATATGGGATTCATGCCCACTTTTCGGGTAACTCTGTTCCACCCAGAGAATGTACTCGTACCAGTTCTCTAAAGGATCATCTCCTTCGTAATTCTTAATCGCATCCTCATACATTCTAAATAAAAATATATAAATAATTATTTTTAGCAATAAGAGATATGTTTCTCATTTGTGTGATATTATGTTAGTTTATGTAGAATCTTAGCTACATGCAAGTGCCATTGAATCTGAGTCTTAGGACACTCACTGCTTCTCCTGCAGCAACAACTGCTGTGCATCCGCGTCCTCCTGCGCCCTCAATGCGGTTCCCAATTGAGTGGCATTCCGCCCGTACCTCAAGGGCTGGATATTCTCCTTGCACAGAGCTATCACCGTCGCAGGATCCATTTTTTACTCTGTTGCCTTTATCGCTCAGAGACTTCCTTATACACTGACAAAACAACAAAAAGTTCCACAATTAACGCAAACAGTACCAGAGAATATTCGGCAGCATCCCAATTGATCATACGATTATACACGTATAAAAATGTAAACATCCTTTACTTTACGACTGTCAATGCAACACCGGGGATGCGCGCGATACGTGGGGGCGTGGGGGAAACGTGGCGATTTATTATTCCCTCGCCGGGATTACCGATCTCGTGTGAATCGCAGAGCGAAGTTGGACACTCGTCGACATTGACGGCCCGAACGTCGACGTCGCGCGGGGGCATAACACGGATCGGCGGAGGGCCGAGTAACGGGCGCGGAGAATTAGCCCGTGCTCGGGAGTCGGTGGGGGGAAGAGGGGGGGACGGCGTGCACACCCTCGCTTACCGCAGCTTCGGCATAAACAGTCCCGCGATCCGTGGCCGGACCTTTAAATTCGAACGAAACTCTGCCACTCTGCCCCGAAAACTCCAATAAGGACGCTATCGGGCCACGGATTAGGTTAGGTTCGCGCTTTAACGGCTCAAACGGCGCAGGGGGGAGGGGGGGGAGAGAGGGAGGAACCACCACCAACGGTTTTAACTGTCCTCGGTTACAATGGTACAATGGTGCACTCCGCGGATACTCTCGTCTTTCGCCTCGTCTCGCGTCCTGCCTCGTCCCGCCGCGCCTCGCGTCACCCCGCGTCGCGTCGCCTCACGCGCCGGCAGCAAGTGGCGGAGAGTCTCGATCCGCGAATCGAGCCACGATCGACGTGCGACGTGCGCCCACGGCAGCGCGAAGTCAGCCGCACGCGACCGACGACGCCGTCGTGCCCGCGCGAAATTTACCGATAGCACGACCCTCGCATGACGATCCTCCGAGGACGGCTCTTCTGCGCGCTACTGTTCCTATAGTAAACTCGGTTTAGGGATCGTGCCGAAATTGGGTACGTTCAGTGACTCTCAACCGGAGCGGAGCGACGCGAAGTTGCCGCGACGTGCGCTCCGACGGTCGTCGCGGCGCGCGAAAACTGTTTTTCGCGATCGTTTATTCGCGGCGTCGTAAAACGCGTCGTTCCGTATTTATGAACCTCGATCTCCGACGAAAATACGAATCTTTTATACCATTTTGATTAATCAGTTTCGATTTCTACTTTCGACTCTTTCTATCTCTCTCTCTCTCTCTCTGTCTCTCTTATCGTGACCTAATCGACGCGTTTAAACGTAACCTCCAATATCGCTCCGATCGTTACATGGCGGATTCGGTGGGCGGATGGGTTTTCAAAAGATCGCCATTTTGAATGATTTGTAACGTGTCAATGGCGGGGGGGGGGGGGGGGGGGGAGAGGGTGAATAGGGAGAGAAGAAAGGAGAATCTTTACAATACCGCGCGCTTGCGCAACGTAACTTTCTTGAAGAAAATTATGCGCCATTTATAATTCTGCATTAACAATCGCAGATTGAAAAAAGCGATCATGCAGGATGATAATTATTTTAATCGCGCAACTCTCGCAAAGTTGCAGACGTCTTATCGAACCGATATCTCCCTTTGCATTCGAACGGTTTTAAAATTCAAATTGTCGCAATCTAAAAATTGTCATTTCGAAGATCACGGGAATATTATTGATAAACTAAAAAAAAAAAGTAAGGGGACAGTTATCGAGAAGAAAAACGAAAGCGTCATCTGCGCGAGAAAGTTTCAACAGCTGCATTTTTTGCGGCAAAGACTGATTTATTTTTGTTTGATAAATCCAACGTGATTTTGATATTGAGAGAACTGAGACAATGAAGAAATTTTTAAGAAACTTTTTATGCGCGTAGCTGTAATTTAGAAAACAAAAATAATACATGTGCACTTTTATTTAATATCATTAATTCTGACACACGTGACTATATAATTATGTACAAAAAAAAAAAATTTATAGGTCTATATATATTATTTTTTAATTCTGTTCTTTTTTTTATAAATCTCAATAGGTTCGATGCGTTTATCGAAGGATTCATGAGGCGATGTTACAAATCTAGCTAATTTAGACAATGAATTCCTGTGTATAACAAATCATGTATAAGACACGTCAGAGGATGCTTTCTACGTTATTGTATTATAAGAGAATCGTTAGGGGAATAACGAACACCTCGATGCGAAAAAATCCGCACTACGTGCTGAGCTACATTTTCCTGGAATATCTGCACCGTAGAATTCAAAGATTGTCCAGGCAAGATCTCGAGTGGATCACATTGCCGGACGCGGCTTTAAAACGTATACTGGATGATCCGGAAGTTACGTGGAGCGAATACGTCGATTGTGATTCTTGCGCGGTAGCAAACGTGCAGCTTTCGAGGAAATCGCCAAATTCCGCTTGGTTCAATGTATGCTCGATGGCGTCGATGACGAAATATAAATTAATGATTATATCCGTACCGGGTATTGGTGAAAATACAGTCCTGATCTCTGAAACAATGGAGCGCAATTTGCGAAAAGCTCTTCGCTGCGAACAATTAGACGGCTCGTGTTTCATACGTAAGTATCTATATATACTGCTTATCAGGTTTCCAATTTAAATTTTAAATTGTGTTCACATCTTCTAACATCTTTGGCACTACCAAACTTAATTAAAATGCGTAAAAAGATAACATTTATAATTCTGTGAATATATAATTAATAATTGAAGTAATAATCTAAAGTCTGCAGCTTATCAGATTTCCAATTTAAATTTTAAATTGTTCACGTCTTCTAACACATCTTTGACGCTACTATAATAAACTTTATATTGTATATACAGGGTGTTTCTAAAAGTATGTTACAGATTTTAAGGGCATATTCTAGGGGTCAAAATAAGAAAAAAAATTCCTGTAAACATGGGTCCAAAAATGTTTTCCCTCCGAGTTATAGCCCCCTATAAAAGTTGGGGGGAAAAAGATCGTTGAAATTTTGCACAGCGTAATAATTAATAGTGACCTCGATAGTGACCTACATTTTTATGTGGTTTTGACAATTTGGTTCGATTTTGAGAGGGAGATATGGAAGGGGGTGTTAATTTTCAAATGGCCATTTTTTTTATATTTTTAGCACCCCCCTCCATATCTCCCTCTCAAATAACTCGGAGGGAAAGCATTTTTGGACCCATGTTTACCGGCATTTTTTTTTTCTTATTTTGACCCCTAGAATACGCCCTTAAAATCCCTAACATATACTTTTAGAAACGCCCTGTATAAGCGCGTAGAAAGATATCATTAATAATTCTGTGAATATAATTAATATTGAAGTAATAAACTGAGTAGTAATTAAACGTACTATGCATCATAATTTCGCATGATTTAACTCGATTTTATCGAGATGTGGATCTAATAGTGAAAATTTCACTTCAGCGTGAATTAATTAAGTCTAGCATGTGTTGATCTGTTAATAATATTCATACAATTTTCTCGCGATTTTCAAACTCTGCACGTCGTGATCGATGAGTCGGACGCCGATAATGCACAATTAATGATTTGTGCAATCTGTTTTCAGTACCGTTGGAAGATGACGTGGTCGAGTTTGCGACCGAGGCGAGAATATCCTTAATCGCCAACCCGTACGATTGCGCGACCGAAACGCTGGACGTCATGTTACAAAATTACTTTTTACATCCCCGATTTTTGCACGTGAACGATATGTTCAGGATCGACGCGAAGGAACACGCTCAGGATCAATTTTATTCGTCTAGTTCCTTGGGAACCTCGACGATGTACTTTGTAGTCAGAGCTTTAAAAGTGAATCGTAACGGGCACAGCAGTAGCGTTAACAGTTGTTACGTTGCACGCGGAGAGTCAACGCTCATTCAGGAAGCGCAAGTTCACGATTATATTCCTCAGCAACGTGCAGTTTACTCGCTTCCCGATAGCGCACTTTTACGGCGAAACGGAGTAGCGCAAAAATCGCTGAATCACAAATATCCGTCGGCTCTAATAGAACCCTTGGAACATTTAGAATCGTGCATTTCGCCGTTTTTAAAAAAGGGTGAACAATAATCTTTACGTGTACTTACAGAAATTAATAATGTACTATAATCATTGTTACTTCTTATTTTTTTATCGTTGTATGGATCTTGCAGACGTCCAATTGAATGTGAGACCGGTATTTCTTGTGAAAGGACCACGAGGTTGCGGTAAACATGAGTTAGTTCGTGCAGCATCCAAGAGAATGGGATTGAACTTTCTCGATGTTGACTTCGTGGAGGTGCAGACTTTAACATCGGCGCAGACCGAAGCTAAGCTTCGTATAACGCTGAAAAATGCGCAACAATGCGTGCCATGTATACTATATTTAAATAATGTTCAAGTATGTTGAAGAGAGTAATATCGTGTTGAATTATATTTTGTGTTTTTGATTGTGAGTTAAACGGCGCTTTCGCAGGTATTCGGTAAGACTGCCGAAGGTCAGAAGGATGAGAGGGTCATATCCGCCTTCTCGGCAGAAATCACCGCGTTGTACAACAGACGCCGGAAATTTCCTCTGATTATCGTAGCCGCGTTGGACGAGACTGATATACCCGCGGAATTGCAGCGGATATTTATCGAGACGATTCACGTGAAGCATTTAAATCAGAGCAAACGAGCGGAACTGATATCTTGGCTGCTGTCTAATAGGAATCTGACAACTACCGCGGATCTATCGAAAGTAGCTGGCCTTTGCTCGGATTTTAAATTCGCGGATCTATTAGCGTTGTCACTGCACGCAGCTAAATTTCGGTGCAAATTAACGTCGCACGATCAGAAATGCACGTTTCCTCTGGAACAAGAAGATTTCGATCGAGCTTACGGTACAATTACCTTACAATCGATTTTAGCAAGATCAAAAAGAGCTTTAAAAAATGTTATTTTTAAAAATTGTTCTTGGGACGAATTCAACGTTAAAAGAATGTACTTCTAAATTTTGAACTCTTCTTAAATTATGTTTAATGTATCTTTTCTTCATGTAACAAATCAGAATTTGATCTTGTTAAAATTAGCAGTGATAACATTTCGTTTTTCGTGCAAATAGTAGAACAGAAATATATTTTCAGAATATATGCAGTCTGTGTACTCCGATAGTAAAGGCGCCCCACGCGTGCCCGAAGTTCACTGGGAGGACATAGGCGGTTTGGCGGAATTAAAACACGAGATTATTCGTAGAATTCAGTTGCCTCTATTGAACGCTTTCGGTTTTGGACAATCCGGATTACTATTGTATGGCCCGCCTGGCACTGGGAAGACTCTTCTCGCTAAAGCAGTGGCGACGGAGTATCAGATGCACTTTTTGTCGATTAAAGGCCCGGAAGTCCTAAATATGTACGTCGGTCAGAGCGAGAAGAACGTAAGGCAAAGTACGTTAGAAAAATATATAAGAGCTATAATAAAAACCTGTAACAAAGAATTCGCTTTAGTGAAGGAACAAAGTAACAAGTAGCTATTTTCATTGTTTCACAGTTTTCGAGCGCGCACGTTCCGCGGCCCCTTGCATTGTCTTTTTCGACGAGCTGGACTCGTTGGCGCCTAATCGAGGTAGAAGCGGCGACAGCGGCGGCGTAATGGACCGCGTGGTTTCCCAGTTACTCGCCGAGATGGATGGCCTCGAGGAGTCCAGCAGCATATTCATCATAGGAGCTACGAACAGGCCCGATCTCATAGATCCCGCGCTGCTCCGACCGGGAAGATTCGATAAGATGCTCTACGTCGGTATCCACTCCGACCGCACGTCCAAACTCAGCGTCTTGGAGGCGCAGACGCGTAAATTCGAGTTCCGAGAAAGCGGGCGGGAATTGGAACGGGTCGTGGATCGATTGCCCGACAACGTCACCGGCGCGGATTTATACTCTGTCTCATCCAACGCGTGGCTCAACGCCGTACGCGAGGTGCTTGCAAAGTATCAGGAAACCGAGAAAACTAATAAGGATTACCCCGTCGAAGAGGAAGGTGTAATTAAGGACAATGTTATCGTGGAATTGCGCCATTTTTCAGATGCTATTCGCGATTTGGTACCGTCAGTTACTGACGAAGAGATAGAAAGATATAACAGAATGCGGGTAGAATTATCATCGTCGTAATTCCGGAATCGTTTCCCAAGGTATAGTACAAAATATATTTCTAGTTGCTCTCAGGGTTTCTCAATATTTTCAATGATAAATAGCAAATTGTTTAATAATAAATAACGAAATATAAATAATAAATAACGAAGCATAAATAACGAGATGCCAATTAATTAATTGTCTGCGATAATAGACTTACTACGTTTTATCTTGTGCCAAAATTTTTAAGTTTCATAGAACACATTGTATATACCCGAATAGAATGTAACAAGTGGTTTGTCTGTAAAAAAAAAAGGTACAATCTCGCAATGAAACAACGCGCGATGTTATAAACGACATGTTATTTTATTTCGAGAAGTATGTAAAACAATTTTTACAGCGAATAATTAAAACGAAGGAGTCAATCTACGTTCGTTATGTATTATCTTCGATTGCGTGTCGTGTCGACTAACATTATTCCGCGTCAGATCTTCAAACGTTAACGCGCGTTGAGAAGCGCAAAGGCATCGACTCGAGATACCTCGAGCGCTTCTCACGCGCGTGCTCGGTACATTATACAGTACACAACGACCAGAATATACAATGTAGAAAAATAGGACACCTAATTTTACCGGATGCACCCGTGCGGACGTCGAATCCGAAGATGAAGGCTGAAAATTCTTCTCAAGGGTGGAGGCGATGCTGCGACTGATGCGATTAGGTGCACAATAAGAAGCGAATAAAATTATCGGCGGGTGCATCGGTTCTCAATATCGACGGGATCGCACGGTAAATTTCGGATACTGGCGATTCGAGTTTGCAGGATGAACTGTGCCCGCTTTTCGTAAACAGCGCGACGTTCCGACAAGACGCGCCTCTCCGCGATAAGAAAGAAATTCAACAGTAGCATTGAATATCGTTATCTAAATATATATATATTAATTATACTACACGATGGTTCGCCTTGTCTGTGTGTGTGTATGCGAAACGCGTTAGAATGATCGTTAAACACGTTTAACGAGCGACACACCTGATAACATTCTTCGTATTATATCGGACGATCACATCGTATACCTTTGGTATAATCGCGAGGTAGTAATTATAACTTTTCGTCGTGCAACCGTCGCGCAGAACACACGCAGAACGGACGTTTGCATCGTCGTTCCTGAATTGATCCGCAAGCGCCTCCTTGTCGTCACGACGAATGATCGCGTTTTGCAAGGCTGGCAAAGCCGCGCAGGATTCCACTATCGTTCAGTATCTTATCTCGCTGTTCAGATCTGCCCTTTCGCAGGACGAAACAATTATGCATTATGTTTGAGCATCTACCGCAAGGCGTAAATTAATGTAAAGCGATTCGCTTGGTGTATCTCGATACGGCATTATTCTCGACTCAGCACGACCGTACAACAAACTTCCACTCGTCAACGCCAAGTATGCCTCATTATCGTCGCCTGAACACACTTGTTCTCGTTTTCGAGTATTCTCCGTTATAATTCGCATGTATACGACAATATATTCGTAACTTCCCCGATCGAGTCGCGCGTGGGTGCGTTTTCATCTCGAGGTCGTCAGAGAATTGTGAACTTTTGATATTCGGCACGTCGCTTTTCCGCATTCAAAATTCGATTCCGACTTTTGTCCTCCTCTCCTCCTACTCAATCAGCGATCAGAAGCCGATAGATATCACATACGGTGGATACGCATAATTTGTGTAAGCGCATGTTCGCCACGTGTGCGAAAAACGAAAAGCTCCGGCGTAGATTTCGGATCTAGGAGGTGCCAAATCTTGTGCGCATTACTCTCTAAGGCTAAATCGTGCCTCGACGTAGTTCTCTCAGCTAAGATCAGAAATCACGAATGTGGATTAACAATTTTATACACCTGAATCGTTATTTTGTCGCATTTTATCCTCTCCGAGGTATCTTGCGTGCGTGTGAATCACGCAGCGCTAACGTGTGTGGAGGACATTATACATAATATACATTAAATAGCGAGATATACATACATATATATATAACTACTTTAATCTGATGAGGGAACGGTATAGATTAGGGATTACAAAATTAGATGCCAGGCATTTTTCGTCTAACGTACTTTACTTTCGGTCAGTACTATCGTTATACATTTATATAGCGAAGTGTCTAGCGAACCGATGCTCTATATAGAATATAATCTTAAACGGATGTATGCTCGTTACGTCGCGGTCAAACGGGTAGAACATTGTATTGCCTTCGATTGAACGTGTAATTTCTAAACGCGTTTTCGATCCCGGAACAACGCGACATCGGATCGCGCGTTCGTTGTGTCATGAGATACGCTATATAATACAAAATGTGGAAAACGAGCGACCGAAGACTTTCGAGGAGCGCTTTCCGACGTACATGTACGTACGTGCAAGCGAAATATCTTTGCGCAAAATGTACAATTAATCTTCATCTTAAGTATATCGAGGAACGAAATAGTAACTACGCCCAGTAGAGATTACTATAGGGAAAGTACGGGACACGCTATTCTGCTCGTGCTACATGTGTGTGGTTCGTGAAGAAATACTTCGGCAGCCACAATTTGTCTTTGGTCGGTCGTCGCCTTTATTTACATCTGCCGCTTGCGCGACGCGTGCGCGCAAAATCATTCGCGAACAGTCTTCCCTTGTGTGTCAATGTCAAGAAACGAGAGTGAGCTTCGTTAAAGTCGGTATGCGACGAGGAAATATGCCCGTGAAATGTGCCCGTCGCTCGACGTTCTCGAGGATGTTTCAAAGATCCTCCGTCGGAATTTCTCCACGGTTTCCTCGGTGACTTTTTCAACGCTCACTGTCCGCTTGCAAGCGTGTCTTTTCCATTCGTTTTAAGACGTAAAACGGAACGTCGCACTAACGTGATGAGACGCTCAGAACACGCGACGTATCTGCGAACGCATCAGAGGTGGGATTTGCAGGAGTTCGCGCGTGTTTTCTGTCAAAAGTACCGTCTGGCAGGTAAGGCCGGTCATGAGACCTCAGTGTTCGGCCCTGCGATCAGATCAATCATATGTATCTTTAACATTATAATCATTTTCGTGTAGTAATATCCTCAATGATATTTTAGATGCGTGATACACGAAGCGCGAGGGACGACACCGATATAAATTAATTTATTCGGGGCTATACTCGTCACATCCAAGTGAGGTGGTCGCTATTCAGCGTAAACCGAGTTGAAGTATTCGAGAACTCGGAAAGGACAGTACTTCTCTGAGATTCACTCTTCACGGCTTGAACGTATGCCGTTCATAGCGCTTCGTATTCGCCAACACATTCGTTGCGATTGATGTCGTTTGTTTGTACCTGGTCAGGAGGACTTCGTGGCGAACTCGTGCAATATGTCACATGCCATCTCGAGATCGTTCCTGGTGATGCCGAGCGCCCTGATCACGGCGTCCTGCGCGAAACCGAGCGCCGTCAGCCTTGTGATGTGCTCGACGTTGACGTTCTCGTACGCCGCCGACTCCGACTTGGACATCGGTCCGCCACCGCCACCCGGATCATCCCTCGTCCTCATCAGTGCCGTGAGACGTGCCCTGTTCGCCTCCAAGTTGATGTTCTTCACGACGTGCTGACTCGTGCCGGAGATCACGATCGTGTTCTCATAATGGTGATCCTGACGGATGCCACCCTCCTTGCTAGCCTTCGGCGGCCGTGGTGCCGTCAAGGGTGGTGGTACGGGAGGCACGTTGTTACTCGGACCGCCGGTTTGACTCGTCGTCGAGCTGGTCGCGGTGGCCCGACACGCCTTCTCTGGCAATGTCGGCGGTGGCTGTGGTTGTCGCTGCGGTGTGCCCCCCGCGTGATTTCCGTGGGATCGACGTGGATGAACCCTCACCACCGCCGTCGGTGGCACGGGCGGTATCGGCGGCACCGATGACGGCGAGGACGCGCGGTGCAGCATGTCGTATCTCGCCTCCGTGTTAACTGCAAGCACTGAACATCTTTACCTTGCCTTCCGAACATTAGACACTCGTCGCGATTTGTACGTAATCTTACAATTCTCAAAAACCGCAGTTATTGCCACATAAAGCAGCTTACATTATTACTTTCTAAAAAACCAAAGCATAATTTGGTCTGGAATTATTATAAATTGAAGCGAATATTTAGCAAGGTTTGCGTTTGAGAAAACGCTTTTACTTTGCTTTAGCACACAAAATGATGGAATTATATATCACTACAATATTACTTCACAGATGAATATATCGTTCATCTGTATTTTTGTCACAATCCATTGCTTTTACGCAATACGTACAGATCGAACATTTAAAAAAATTTCCCTCCGTACCTTTATTATTTTGCTGAGTGTTGTCAGTGTAATTCATTATTACTGTGACCGCTGATGGCGGCGGCGGAGCATTTTCCTTCGGCACTGTCAGATGACGTCCGTTCCTGAGGTGATTGTTCGGTGTAGGTGATGGCGAGGGTCTTCTAGGTGGTAAAGGGGGACTCGAAACAATCCTCCGCGGAGGCACCGGCGAATTCGTGGGACTAGAATCATCTTCCTCATCCGAGTCGTCGCATATGAGACCGCAGTTGCCGTTGCACAGCTCCATTATATCCTAAAACATTGACAATAGGAAAAAAACCGGTTAACGCTGAATTCCGTTATACGGCTGAGAAAGTACTTACGTTTATACAAAGGCTTTAAGTAACTCTACAATCCTAATTATCTTTATTATAAATGGAATGATTTAAAGTTGTTATATATATAACTAATAATAATTTTAATAATATGCTATAATTATCTTACAGGTACTTCTGAATGAAATTATCCAAGGCGATAAAATTTAGATCATTCCATTATCAACACAAATAATCAAAAAGTTACGTGCTTCGTCTTACATATCACAAAATAAGATAAGATTGCCGGTAAGATAAATTGACTTTCGTATATCAAGAGTAAAAAATTAAAAATTTACAAATATTTCGAGTCTAGATGACGAGGTTGCTGAATATTTATAAATTATTTTCATATATAAATAATTTTTAAATCTCTTTTTTTCTGTAGCGCGATATTACCTCTATTGTCAATCTTAAATCGTCTTGCATACGAAGCTTTAACTCTTCCAGCAACATCAGATTAGATATTTCTTTCTAAACGAGAAGATACATTATATGGAAAATTGTGAAAGAACAAGCATGATGATTATGATCGTATGGATATTTCGCGAGAAATGATAATTATACCACCTCTTTTACTTCCAACTGAGGGAACATATGCTTCCTGTGGTTAATCTTCCTGAAGAGTTCCTCGAAGCAAATAAAGCGATGAATCGTCTGCTGCCTTGAAGCTGTAGCGGTCGGTCAACTATTTTTACTTTGAACTTTTACAAAATGTTGGCGTTCGAATCGTCGATTTGTTTTTTACAAGGAAAATAATCCGCTTGCAAAAAAAGAGAAATGTATAATACAAGCACTGCTGCTGCGATGGTCTACGAAGATACAAACAAAAGATCTTTTACGTTGTTGCGCGATTCGATGCGACAATCAATGATCTCGTGTAATTATTGAAACAATCTAAATCGCAAGAAGAATTATTTCATACTTCAATGACAAGTGGTTTCTCTATGGCGTGTCGTCATCGCGCGAGAGGAGAAGTTCTTCATCGCGAATGAAGCGGAAACGCCGGTCGAGTGCCGTCAATCTTCTCTTCCACTCGATGCAACCGTCGTGAATCAAATGCGAGTAACGTCAACGATCAAAAAATATGAGCGTAATTACAAAGCATAGAAGCAGACGGTCATAATGCATGTTATCACTTACCTGTGACTGCGCGACTGTCGTGCGACTTCCTCCCAGTCAGACATGTACATTACCGATTAGTTTGGATCATGCAGCGGGTAGTAGAGCAATGTGACCCCAGTGTGTGGATAACATTATGAAATAAAAGTAAACGATCATGCGAACGATATATAATAAAGTCGTCGTTCTCGTCCTGGGAATTCTCCCTGGTTGCTGAAGGAGCAACCTGATGCGGGATCGCTCAATAACGAAACTAGAGAATCTAGCATAAGGGATTATTGCGTGGCGCATAACACGGAGTGCAGAAGTAACTCGAAGTAAATGGCAATACAATTTTATTATAAAAAAAAATTATTCTCAAGTCCCTAGTATTTTACAATAGATACGCTACTCGGCGATCGTACGCTACAGTTACGTTTACGAGAATTGGTCCGATTGATGACGCGGCGCACATAGGAGGGCTTCGCAATTAGCAGCGAGCGCCCTTCATCGCTAATAACTAAAGCGCGAACGCGCTCTACGTGATCGTAATACGATCTGAAATAGCCGGGTAAAGCTAAACGAGGTCTAAATTGACCAGTCCGCCAATAATTGTGCTACAGAATCAAATCGATTCCTTGCTCACACCGCAATGGGCTCAGTTGCATGCATTATGCGTTACAAAACATTACAAAAGTGTGTTGCATTAAAAACGTGCGCGTAATACCACAGCATTCGATTTAGCGCGCGACGGCTATGGTATATCGAAATCGTCTGAAACGTCTTTTTCTTTCTACTTTTTTTACCTTTTCGGTACAGTATACGGAATAAATAATAAATTAATATTTTAACTTTTAACGTAAGGAAATAATATATAATAACGCTGGAAACGAACCGTTTCCATAGTAATGATGACGTTAACATGACATTACATTCGTGCCTATCGCCTGCAGGTACACAATACGTTCTAACGTGGATATATAACGATGGTGAACGGTCCTTTCGAGTCCGCATGTTCAGTGTGTACTACTTTGCTCGATCATCGCTTATTATTTTTCTCTCTTTTCCCTTATCGCTTAAAGCTATATTTAAAGGCTTAACAGTTACATATCTTTTCCTTTTCAATCTCGACATATGAGTCATAGAGCTGTTTTGTTCGCGATAAAATAATCATTCGGTATCGTAGCACTTGAAGGTGTAGAAATGCGATAATAGATATTTCAATAGATCTTGACTGTTGAGTAATGAGATAAATAATGTAAACGATTTAATTTAATGTGCAATTCAAAATAGATTGTAATTGATCGTTAACCGTTGACGACAGTACTATTGATTATATTACTTTAAATTATGTAAAATTTTTTAGCAATCTGCAAGTAATATCGATTTTGTTGCTTAATCATTCCCAAAGTTCGAAAGAAAAGCGCTTCTAAATATCGTGCTCATCCGTCTTGCAATCTATCGAGCAGGTGAAAATTATAAATGCAACTTCGGCAGTGTGATTATATACAAATTTTTGCTCGCGTGATCCATTTCTTTGTGGATCTTTGTTTCATACTTTGTATATATTGATTTATATATAAGCCATATGTAATTATTTGTAAACCATATAATCTTATGCGTAAATAATATACACAAAGATTTGTCACAAGCATCAAAATCGTCTGTATGCACATACTTAAAAAAAATAGCGCTTTTAAAATACGCATATGCACATGCATTATGAATTTTGTGAACTGAAGAACTTTTGACGATGTAAGTAAATGTAATGAACCCACTTTGTGGCTATGGATGCGAAACGATATTGCTTAGTACATTTCTCTCCGCCGCGCTGATAAATTAACGCATTATATAAGCACGCTTGTGTATAAATTCCGATAATTTCTCGAATCTCTGTTGGCTCATCGTATGTTAGGTAGAATTGTTTGGAAGCTATGACAGCGTATGCATAGTCATAAATGACAGCGAAAATGGGCCATACAAGAAGCCGCCGGCTTATAGCTTCCAATAAGGTGCAAGAAAAGCGAGTCTTACCTGAGGGCCCCCGCGTAATTGATGAAATTTGTGATTATGCGATATAGACGATCTCAAAAAACGTGTTAGTTGCGAAAAATGCGCGATAGACAAGGCTGAACGATCGAGCGATTACTCCGTCAGCTCGTCCGGTAATCTTGCAAAAACAAAAAAAAACGGGAAAAGACAACGAACTAGAACCGTATAGCCACATCTTTGTAATTTGGTCCCCTCTTGGTCCCGGAAGTAGATCGATGAAAGTAGATTTCACTGATACGTTACATGCCTAAAATTACTACCGCGTACCTGCCACGAGGTACGGCATACAGTCGTGACGATGGACGTACGAAATGACGTGACGCGTGTACACGACCGTGGGATAAACCGCGAGATCTCGTGTGAAATGTATATGAGGCATTCTCGAGAATGAGGCATACTCTCTGCGAGGGGGGGGAGGGATGTTGTTATACATAGAACACATTTAATAATGAAGGTGGATGCTATTCCTAGTCGGATACCTCGGTGTCGGGGTCGAGATCCCGCGTGGGGGTCGATGCGTTACTAGCAGACGCCGAATGCGCCCCGGGTCTGTGGGTTCTTCGCGGGTCGAACGGATCTACGACGATTTGCTCAGTGCCTTTAATCTCAGCTCGGCAAAACGGACAACCCTGTCCTTCGGAATCCTGCAATCCGATCAAGGCACAACGTTAACGCATGTATCTTCGTAAACGTATGTATCTTCGTAAAAAAAACCTTCTATTGTCGTAATGAAATAATAAGAGATATTTTTATCGCAATGTGTTTTACGCCAAAGTGTAAAGCTGAGTCGAACTAAAATAACTAAATTATTACAGACACATTTATCGATCGCTGAGAAGTCAATAAAGCTGGTAAGTGATTATATACTGCTACCTGCCAAGCTGTGAGGCATGGAGTACAGAGAAGGTGGCCGCAGGGTTCTATCCTTACGTCCTTGTCATGCTCGGCACAGATCTTACACAGCTGGAATGTGCTACCCATCTCGCAATATAATTCGTATTGCTCCGCTGTCACTTTGATGTGCTCCTCCGGCGTTGGTTGCACCGCCCATGTCAAGTCAGGATTTATATTACGGCCATCCGGGTATAAGTAGCTGCAAATCGATCTTCGAATATGTATTCGTGAAATTTTTATGGACGTAAACCTGGACAGGTAAACGGCAATAACTTTAGCCGGTATAGGTCAACGGTATACTCACAAGCCTTCCCGGTAGCCGTCCAATAACGCTTGGCATAAACTTTTGTTATGCGGTATAGTTTGTAGGATATCACCGTCAGACGTGACGTAACCGATTGCCCATTGTCCCAGCCTCGTGCAACTTAACCGAAATACATAGCTCCCAGGCTTGGTAATGCAATATTTTTGCAAACGTGCTTTCACCTCGTCGTACGTGAGGAAAGCCACGTAGCCAGGATGCGTCACAGCCAGAATTTTCCAATTGCGCAGGAGGGTCGACCACGGTTGAAACAGCCTTGAAAAGTCGCACAACATACAAGTGTATCCAAGATGTACAAGATTGACCCAGAATCGTCGCGATAAAAGCTCGATAAAGCTGATTAGTTGGCCATAAATTTGTGCTTACCTCGTGAATACGTCGAATTCAAAGTTGGAAATGTAATCGTTGCACGTCAAATCTATCGTGGATTTCAGTGCCATCGCTTGTAGTCCCGAGCTAATCGGATGAACCTGATTCAATTCGTGTCTGAACACCTTCCATGGTACCAATGTACTGAAAGCAGATTAATGAAAGATAAAAAAATAATTCTTCCTATTTATACATAGGGTTAAATCATACTACTCAACAAATATGTTTTAAGTTGTTGCTAAAGATTTGGCATATTTGTTAAACAGGATAAGAAACAAAACCGAAGTAGAATTATATTATATGCAAAATATATTCTTTTCTTCATCCTCAAAAGCTTTTTTCATAAAACTCTTTTTTTATGCAATAAACAACGATTTTACGTCGACATTTTCGCTGCAAGATTCGTCACAGAATTTGCTGTTAAAATTAATATCGCAAGTTGTGAAACGTTTATGTTCACGAGCCTCTTCAAATTATTAAATTCATACCGCGCCCAAGGATGACTTTAATCAACCCTGCCCCCGCCCCCAAATAACAATCTTATATTAACTCCGATTACAGCAAGCTTTCTACAGTCGCATTATTAGTTATCCCGTATCCGTAATTTCTAATTTTCTTTCGTGTATCAAACAATCAAGTATTGATTGAGTTGATCGAAGTTCATTCGAAGTCATCCCAAGGATAATTGTTATTAATTCCATCTTCTTTTCCACATCTTAAACAAAAAATTTAATAAATTAAGAATTCTTCGTTTAATCGACTTTAACTGGCAATCGTCATGACAATACGACCATTGATTTTGGTTCGATTATCGTAAAGACATTTCCGACCATGATTTTGGTCCGTTGATGTAATATAAATAATTTGACGTAATTGACGATTAAAATATATAGCCAGTTTAGGTAGCAGCTTGAAATTAAAAATTATTTATATTACATTAACGGACCAAAATCATGGTCGGAAATGTCTTGACGATAATCGAACCAAAATCAATTATGGTCGCGTATTTTGTCATGATGATTGCCAGTTAAAGACGATTAAAAGAAGAATTCTTAATTTATTAATTATCACTGGCAAAATAAAAATGTACAGTTATTCAAAAAAATTAATAATTCTATTAACTATAAATTAATCGTCAAACTAAATTAATGGGAATTGATCGAATCCTAAGGCCCTAAAATGTTTCGATCCGCCACTAGTTCTTGCAAACTGGCGCACATGCGCGTTAAAAGCCTCTTCGGTGTGACTGCGTCACAGTATATTCCTATCTATACTATGAGTGTGACAGGTGACTATACTGTGACTGCGTACTGCGTGACTGGTCAGTGTGAAACGGCGATTGCCAGTGAATAGTTCGTGTAATATTCTCAGCGCTTATTACTCATTTTTACGTTTCTCAGCGGTAAGCAACAACTCGTCCCGTCTTAACGGGCACGCGAGGTTCGCGGTGCGTTACGACTTTTCGAGAACGGCATCGAGGAAATATCTCGTAGAGATATAAGCCCGTGTATTCAGCTGAACGCGCTTATAATACGATGTTAGCGCGATTTTAATTTTATGTCATTCTATCTTTATCGTTCATTAGACGTAAAACAAGGATAGAATGACATAAAATCGCGCTAACATCGTTATAAGCGCGTTCTGAATAGTGAATACGGGCCATAATCGAGACGTCAGGTGCGGAGTTGGGTTAGGCGTAGATTCTTCGCAGTAGAACAGTAGGAGCAGAGTCGCCGGCCGATCATCTCCGCGAGGTTGAACCGGCGCACGATAGATGGCCACCGTTCACGGAATTCTGCACGCACACAGCAACGTCGATACTTCGCGATTACATCCGAAATCACGATCACGGGTATCTTGTACGGACGTGTATGGACGTGGCTCGTCCTAAAATTTTTTTGAAACGTTGCTGACGCAACATTCTTCTCACGCCTTTTGTGCATTTGATTTACACATTTTCAACTTGACTTACGCCTTTTGTGCATTTGATTTACACATTTTCAACTTGTATCAACGCCGCTTTGCAGCTTTAGGACTATTTGGTTAGCCCTGGCCGTGTTCGAGCAGTTAGCTTGAGTGCCATTAATTAGAGGAAGAAGAAGATTACATCCGAATGTCGAGAATAAGGATGGACGATGTCGAAAATATTTTTATTCGTTGTTTTAAAAAAAATTTTTTTTTTTATAATGGATAATATCTCGAAAACATGGATGATATATAATCTATTAATTCATAATTTCTTTCTGTACAGATAATTATAATTGTTAATTAATATTAAACTGACAAAGTTTAAAAGGTGACCGACCAGTTTGATTAATTTAATCGGTGATTAATTTACCAGTGTTTACAGCAAAATTTATAATTATGTAATTCGTCGTTTTTAACTTAATCTCTTTTCATGTATCAAATTAAATTTAAAAAATTAAGAATTCTTCTCGTAAACAAAATGTTAATATTTTTGACCGTCGATTAAGTTAATCGAAGTTTGATCAAATACCAGGGCTTAGATACAATAAACGAATAAGAAATAAAGAATTCCATAGAAAGAATTGGAAACAGGGAATATTAATTTCGACACAGGATGTCTCATTCATGTCTCAGTCCACAATAGTTGAACATATGTTCTAATAACAAAATTTAATATTAAACGAAAAAACCGATATAAGAATTCATTGAATTTAAAAACATCGCGGGAAACCAATCGATTTCATTTCGTAACAAAAAAGCAACCATCAATTAATCAATGACTTTTGCTCATCCTCAATTCAGGATACGCAGCATCCGCGCCAGTTACGGTTTCGACAAAATTAATTGGTTTGATATTTTTCTTATTGTTAGTATCACGCTTAGTTTTTATTCCAAGAGCAATGACTAGAACGTAGTGAAACTTCTAATTCTGCTTTAACGTTTTAACCCCCCCTCCCCCTAGGATCCGCCAGTAAACAGAAGAATGCCACTTTGCAATCAAACCGAATCCGGCTACTCCGATTTTTATCCGAAAAATCTAGTTTATCTCTCAAAATATCTCGATCTCGATACTAAATAATATCGTATAATAAGAGATGAGAGTTCTTTCCTTGAATCAGAATGGAATATGCAAAATAGTTATGTAAATGTAAATTTTTATTGTAAATTCAGTACAGATGACAAATGTTCAATGTTCAACGTTTTGTCGTCGATCTGTCCTTATTGTCTTATTTTACACAACGAAATTGCACAGTCATCTTGTTTCAATGGCAACTCATATATCCGTCCGGACGTAATCGTGCCGTTTTACGATTTGCTTATATACCACGACGGTTTTACGCAATTTCCAAACCCGGTCATTACGTTATACGAATTATTTGGTCCAATTGGTCAGGCAAGGAAAATCGTTAGCAGAGCCAAATACTACCCATTTATTTCAACGATGCTATTCGAGAGCTTTATTTCGAATTACTGCTATTTATTTCAACGAAGTATTCATTTCATTTATCTTTGATCAATTATTTACAGCACATTAAAAACTCTCTCATAGCTTGTAATGTAAATTCTTTACATACATTTACGTATTTTGAATAATAACTGCTCTGTATTATTCTGTATGAAATTTGTAAAGTTCAACATTTCCATATTTTTTAATATAATTTAATAATGAAAAACATTCGTGTAATTAATGTTGATTATAATATTGAATATATATATATATATATATTTCGTTGTCTTCATATTTTTTACAATATAATACAATAGTTAATAAATTCGCGTAAATGCTATCAACTATAATCTTTTCTCCTACACATTCCTTTGAGGGAACAGAATAATCGTGAGAAAATATAGTGAGAAAGTCACGAGATAAAGTTCCTGAATTATTTTTTGTTAACGGGGGATTGAACTCATAATATTATCCCCCCCTCCCCTTCCCTTCCTGTATCGGCAGTTTCAGGAGCAGGGTCCCCGGCACACCGGAAATGCGCATTATAAAATTCATCCTACCGACCGGATTCGTGTACTTAGCCCGAAATTTCGCAGGCACGTAATTTGATAATTGTTCTTCCCACCCGCATTCATCGTTGCATCATTTTCCCGTTAGCTAACGATAAACACCAATCTGACGATTACAAATAATTACTGTCGAAATGATCTGTTTGTAAAAATTATTGGGATTGAATTTGAGGGAGATGAAAAATTGCGAGAGATTTTCCAGATGCTCCATTCAACTCGATTGCTTTTCATAATACTAATTAAATCGTAACAGCTTGAAGTGCGCTCTCGATATTGCACGTATCAATTCATCCTGATTACTCGTGCAATTAAGAAACCTCACAAAAATTTTATCGCTACATTGTACTTGTTTTTCCCGATGCTTCAGCGTGAAAATAACCGCGATATCGAGAGCGATGTTTGAACAACGAAATGATGCATACTAAAAGCACGAATATTATTTTATCAACACGTTTTACAACATGATTTTAAACTAGATTTTAATTTTCTTTAATTATTGAGTACTTCCTTTTACAAAGTATACGATGTTTCAATGTAACTATTTATCAGTTTACATAAAAGAAAACAAAACATGAAGCATTTACTGTCCTCGTTTTAATGAATGCGACTAATGTAGATGTAGAAAATGAATTAACGTCAAATTGTGAAAACATTAAAAAATATGGTAATCGAATTAACGTCTGCAAAATGAATTATCTGTCACTCGCGATCTGTCAACGCTGATATCTGTTTGCCACTTTGAGAACTTTGAACGCTCGCGATTGCAGTTGCAGCAGCGATGAGCGGAAACAAGGATTACAAATCGGCCACGTCGATTTACGACTTCACGGCGAACTCCATCAGGGGAGAGGAAGTCCCTTTGTCCAAGTAAGCATAAACCCGATTGTGTCGGCGTAACATCGTGTTGTGGAAAAGATGTAATATCATCTGTCGTTGATTCAGATACAAAGGCCACGTATGCTTGATCGTAAACGTCGCCTCGAAATGCGGCCTCACACCGACGAATTACAAAGAATTGAACGAGCTGTACGACGAGTACGCCGAATCTAAAGGTAATTCTTGCACTACGAAGAAATCTAGAAAACTATTCCATGCGCAGCGATTAAATATTTCATTATTCGGCAGGATTGCGAATTCTAGCATTCCCCTGCAACCAATTCAACGGACAGGAGCCGGGAAATAACGATGATATTTGCAGCTTCGCCGATCGTCAGAAAGTAATTTTCCCCCTGTTCACGATCTCTCGCGAATATATTTGACTAAGAAAAATATTATTCTATTTGACTATAAAGAAGAAAATTTAGTACTATAATATTATTTCGTATAATGAGCAACGGCGATAGAGTTTATATTGTAAACGCGGACAAAAAAACCGCCTGCTTTCCTTGAGGAATAAACTAATATTTACGTATCTGATATTTTCCATAGGTAAAATTCGATTTGTTCGAGAAAATTGACGTGAACGGAGACAATACGCATCCTCTTTGGTCATATCTGAAGAAGGAACAAGGTGGTCTGCTGGGTAACTTCATAAAATGGAACTTCACCAAGTTCGTTGTGGATAAGGAGGGCAAGGTTGTCGAACGACATGGACCTAATGTCGATCCCCACAAGCTGAAGGGTTCTCTCGAGAAATATTTTTAAATATTTTCATATGATTTTCTTTTCATATGATTTTCTAAGGTGGATATTCCTTGTAGCTTGTAGTTGAGTGAATTAAATGGATTTAAAAACTTATACATAATGTATGAGTACATTTTGCGGTATCTCCGCGCACGTATATTTTAATATATAAAAACATTTTTTTCCTTATATATAATGTTATAATAAACTATTTTTGACACAGATGTCCATATATTTTATAACTTTTCATAACGTAATGTAATTATGAATTGTTTAACCGGAAATCAATATTACGTATTTGCACATTCCTCATCTATATGAATTCATGAGTTCTATTTAAAACAAATTCTCAAATATAAATATTAGCTTTGTTTCTATATATACCACGTACTACTACATTATTACTGATATTAATTTTGTCTCTCTTGTTCCTCATCCTATAGTAATTAGCATCAATTATTATCTGCACAAATTTGTACCGGCAAAATTACTATTTCGACATATGTATATTTCATGTTTGGCATCATGTTAATAAAGGTACTAAGATATTAGATGATTACGCTTAAATCAGAAATATCTTGTTATAACAAGGCTATTTTGCAATGTAAGAAATAAATAATATTGTTTCACAGATACACGCTTATTTCAGATCCCAAACACAAGTTATACTTCGAAGAATAAAATTGTAAAAAGTGCGTAAAAACATATCTAAATTACAATACGTCTGCGACCTTCGATGCAAATCGCGCTTTTTTGACACGCAACAATCGCTGGCTCACACTCGCATTATTTTCGGCTTTGCAATCCATGTATAACGCGGAAATTGCATGTTGCGCGTCAAAGGGTCAAAATCGATGTTATACATTCCGACTCGGCTGAAGTGCACGCTTGAGAAACGCGGAATTGCTATTAATTAATTTGGAAACTTCGAGTTGGCGCGTCCACGGGGGGAGGGGAGAAGGGGGATGAAACGTGACCGATACATTTGTTCAACTGCCACAATAGCAACGCCGACGTGAATGAATGTAATTTCACTCACGCGCATACACGCCCACTCTTCTTTCGTCGCGATAATTAGCGACGGCGGTCACTTTCACGCGGCGTTTACGCTTGTTCGGCGACCTTGTCTGTTTACGGTGTCACTGGCAACACTATACTTTTAGCTTAATTGGGCCTTTCCGAGCGTTCCCGCATGATGCGGCACGGCGCGCGGGACAATTTATCGTTTAGATTACTCCAGAAGATGTGCCACATTTCCCTTCCAATTCTTTCATTTTCGTGTCCCAATTTCGATAACGTTTTGTCGTACTCTTCTGTCAAGCACGAGAGATAATTGTGTACGCTCGCTATATGTATCGTGTACCATGATTTTACTGGGAGATTTTCCAACCAATTTGTGAGACTCGCCTTATCTCTTATCTATTTGAAACGCCGGAGTAATAGCAGTCCTATTGAAAAGGGTTTCCCCCGGGGAAGGGAAGCTCCTCGTTTAAACAGCCAAATCCAATCTACCTTCGTAATCCGAATCACGTCGGATAATTCGAGACCTCGGAGCATTACTTCCAGGCTATGCACGGTCAGTCAGATAATTATCAACGACGTATCGAAAAGTCGTTAAAATTAAGATCGGACGTTCCGAGTGGGTGGAACTCGCGCGTACATGCACTATACTCGTGTCCGATTTATCTGTATCGAGCTCAGGGATCGCGCGCAAGTGTTCCTCTCGCGGTACTTAATTTGTCAGTGGATGTTGTGTGAGATACAAGCTATACACACACACATACATACAAGATACATACACACAGGTGTGCCGACAGCAGGACAAGGGTAACCGTGACGCACGTTCGCCGTCCTGAATTCGCATCCCCGCACCGACGACGACGACGACGTTGACGATGACGACGACGACGACGATCAAAATGGATCGTGCCCGATCATAATCTCGGTTGCGCGTATATGTATACCACAGGCGCGCCGTAATACACGCGCGTATACGCACGTGTGCGTGACGGTGCACACGGTTAATGTACAAAACGACGTCGGGAGATGCTAACGCTATAATTAGTCGTCCTTGCCTGCCGACTGATCCCCGAGGCTTCGCCTTCATTCATAGAACCTCGCTTTCCCAACGTCATCGCTACCGAACGTGACGTCTCATCCCGCCGCCGGTCGAAATTCCGCCCCCGCACGGGCCGCACGCTCGACGACCGGAGAGGGGAAAAAAAAATCCGCGCCACGTCTCGATTGTTTAACGTCAGCCACGCTAAAATAGCCTCTCACGGCCCCGCGAATAAAGAAGAAAAACGAAAAATTCATTCCGCTTTCCGTTCCTTCTATTGGAAATTTTTCATTGGAAATGAAATCAATTCGCTTGCAAGTCAATCTCTCTCGGGATCTGTACTATGTCGATCTCTGTACTACTCGTATTAGACATCTATAGCTGCAAAACTCTACTGAAATAAGCGGAATGAAATTTTTATACGCAGGAAAAGGAGTGTCCGTAACTAAAACAACACACAACGAAATTGCGGGATTTATTTTCTTCGATTGCATGTCACGCGTAGATATAAAAAAAATGATTGACTACCTTCTAAGTTATTCGTTCGACAGCCCGAAATTCTTACACAACCGATCGATAGTCCCGTTTTGGAAACGTTTCCATTTCCGGCGACTTAGGTTTAAAATTTAAATGTCGAATCCGCATTCGCGAGCGCGAACACACGCAATCCCCTGTACTTTCTCTCCCCCCATTCTCGCCGACACCATATCTCGGTTACCAGGTTTCCACGGGGGCACGTAAACGAGATGATATAACAGAAGTAGGGAAAGGTTCCGAGCATTTATGGGGAATCCAAGGAGGCTCAATATGTCACCGGGGGGGGAGACCTTTGAAGGTTGAGAAACTATAGGCAAGAACTAAACGGCCGAGCCCACATATGCGGGGCGAGGCCCGTATAAAGCGTGGCAGATTAATCTCTCTCTCTCTCTCGAAGTGTGTATCGATTTTAGAGAAAAAAAAGAAAGAAAAAAGGGACGGTTTAAGTAAAAGTTATAGGGTACTAAGAGGGACATTTATAGCGGCCCGCGTCAGTTTTATAAGCAAATGACGCCACGGAGAGCTCACGTCATTTCCCAGGACTGTCAATGACAAGCGTTTTCCCTCTGACCATGAATAAAAAGGTTACCTGAATTATCCCCCCATCCCTCCTGGAGCCTCAGAGCTGCTCCGTCGCACGGCAACGCAATTAAACGTTGAAATGTAGATGGAAAACAAAAGACGACGCGTCTTGTATTATATTCATAGCGCCGGGGATTCTGTTCTAATTCTCGACTGTCGTCGTTCGAAATAAAAACACGAAAATTTCAGAGCGAAGCTTTTAAAATCAAACCCCGCTTTCGGTAATCGTGCAGGCGAAAAATTAAGTGAAAAACGACGGTCGCTTTATTCGGCGTCGTTCTTCATTTTATATTTTATCACGATCGCCGAAAGCCGGGGCTTTAACTTTGAAAGCGAGGCGAAGAAAGGAAAATTGCAAAGAGCAGGCGAAGGGTCTCGCACCGCGTCTCCGCGCGATACGGATTTCTATTAACTCCGTTTAATTCACGACACTCTCCGCGCCCTGCAGCGGGCAGCCGAAGCCGTGCCGGTGCCGCGCGGTGCGGTGCGGTGCGAAAGGACGTGAGAAGATTGATCGATAGCGGTGACGTAAAGGAGCCCCTGAATTGTCATTTATCGCCCCTAAGGGCTAATGTTGACGTTGTCAACATCAACGGAGCGTTTAACGCCCCGCCTCGCGGAGGTGGCCGTGCGGCACCCAGCAGGTTCCATGAACGTATCGTCGTATATATATCGGCGCGAACGGTTTATCAGCAAAGTTCAGCCGTCAAAGGCGTCTAATTTCAACTTTAACCCTTTTCCGCCCACACCGGCGTGTATGAGTCCTCCCCTTGCCCCCCTGCCCCCTCGGCGGCGCGGCGGGCCGACAGCGGCGGCGCGGCGGCGGCGGCGACAGCATCCTTCTCTCCCGCGTAAAGATCCAGATGCAATTACGCAATGCGCAGTAAAAATACATCCGCGGAAAATGTCAGTGGAACGGCTGGAATTACGTTTCAAGGATGCTGCGTCCGTTCAAAAGGTTCTGCATGCTCGCGTGAACCTCTGACACGAGCATCTCCTCCCCCCGGCCCCCCGCCGTCGCCCCGTTGCCCCTCCCTTCGTCTCTTTCGACGGCGACGACGGCTGTGTCCCCGTTTAGAGGGACTGCGTTATCGGCCTGTCCGATCGAACGCATTTTCCTCGGGATTATTTCCGGTCTGACATTTCCGATATCGTCGCACATAAATGCCGTTGCTCTAACGATGTTTGTCCTCTTAACGCGCGAGAAACAATAAGCAAACGTCACCTCGCCTCGGGCAGATCCGGGTATACACGTGTGTGGAGAGAAGGAATTTGTATTGGACTTCAAATCAAAGAGATTTTTTTCATTCCGTTAAAACTCAAGGCAAAGTTGACGCGAAGGGAAAAGGAAAAAAAAAAAGAGCGAATCGATTTAGAAACCTATCAATGTTGGTAACCTGGATCGTAAACGTACTTCTCTTCTCTTTCTATTAAAAAAAAAAAGAGAATTTGTTACAAAAAAAAATAAGTTGACGCGAAGGGAAAAGGAAAAAAAAAAGAGCGAATCGATTTAGAAACCTATCAATGTTGGTAACCTGGATCGTAAACGTACTTCTCTTTCTAAAAAAAAAAAAAGAGAGAATTTGTTACAAAAAAAAATAGGAAGAGGAGGGAGAAGCACACGAGTCGACGCAATTTCCGTCGCGCGCATGATGACGCCTAACCGGCTCGATCTCTCGAGGAAACCTAACCTAACCTCCCGCCGATAAACGTGGGCCGGCGAGCGAGTCTTCCCCCTCTCCCTCTCCCCCCGCCGCTCCACTCCGCTCCTCTCCGAGAGCGCCGATTCATGCGACTCCGCTCGTTTTAATTCGCCTTAATCGCGACGTCACGTCCCCTTCCTTCCGCTTCGACTCACGTGCGGATGTGAGCTTAACTCGCCGAACGGGTAGGATAGGGTAGGGCAGGGGAGGGGAAGGGAGACTGACCAGTGACCACCACAGGCCGACCGCCTTTCGACGGCCGCACCGAACCGACATACGCGTGCGTAATGTTATACGACCGCGTGACGGAGGCTCTCCGATCTGTCTCGGGATCGAGGGAGCTCCCCCCTCCCCCCGCTCATCTTCTCGAGACGAATATTTGAGAAGAAGGTGATCGAGATCGTCCGCGAAAGCTCGGATTCTCATACCTCACACCGCGTAAATCAGTCTGATCTGATTTATCGCCAATCAACGTGGAATTCAGTTTTTCTGTATTCATAAACGCGGAAAACTAAACACACATTTCTCTGTTATTTAGAAATTCTACATATAAGGCGAATTTTTGGATTTGTAGTCGAAATAACATCGTTGTAACTGCGTTACACAGCAAGCATTTGAGAAATGTCAAGCGACTCGCATATGTGAAAAAATGCAGTCTTGAGAAAATATAAAATATTTCAATATGAGAAACTATAAAATTTGAGAAACCATAAAATATGAAGCTTATAAAATCCGCGGTTATGCAATAAGGAACGAGGTATCATTTTCGTGATTTTTAGATCTGCATTGTGAACAGGGGACTTTCTAAAAACGCGTATAACATATAGAATTGCATTTGCGGAGGATTATAGTTTCGGTCATTATATTTGAGATAACGTTGGCGCAGAATTTTGTTTCTAATGTTTCCGCGAAATTTGCTCTAGCGGAAAAGTACGGTTTCGGAGTTGGTTCCGCATTGCAGAACTGCGTCCAATTAATATCAGCTGTAACGCACCTGGAGCTGCGATGTTAAACAAAGTTTAAATTTTATTTTGCACAATTTAATCTGTCAGATTAAAAAGTATCTTAATCAAATCGGATAGTTTGGCGACAACACAGAGATTGTCAGAGGACAGGGAGAAAAACAACAAGAGAGCTCAGCAACTTTTTTAACATTGTTTTTTGTTTGACAATTTTTTAGAAACTTTTAGGTATTACACGCGCACAAAATTTTTGACACTTTTACGATATGTACTTGGTATAATTTTCTTTACTTTAATAAAATTTTTCAAATTTTATTACTTTTTGTATAAAATATAGAGAAGCAATAGGAACTTGAATCTTTTCGAGCACCACGCGTACCGATGTGTATGTCTGTGATATAAGTTTAATTTAAACGCAACAAGAGGGAGAGAGGCAGACAAAGAAGGTATGATAAAAAGAGAGAGAGAGAGGAGATTGCAGGGAGAAAAGTTTTTATTAGAAAAAAAATCACGCGCGTCCTTTTTAATTAATCCCCCCATATCTGAAAATAAAAAATGCCATTTACAGGCTAAACGTCTATTCTCCTTCGGGAGATTAAATATTTTAATAAAATATTAAAAGATGAGTAATTTTTATCATTATCTATTATTCTCTATTACATTGTAAATAGACCAAGCTGCTGGACTCTTTCGTGAAGGATTGCTCGCGTACCGCGTTTAATTGCGAATGACACTTCTCTGTCGGACCCCCATTTGTTGGTCGGACCGGAAGATTAAACTTGGTGCAATCCCGGGGGACGTGACTAGTTAGTTACGACACTGTCACGAGCTGTGCGTGTTGCTCACGGCTTAAAAGAGCCGGCATTGTGTACGCACACGCCGAGGACCGGATGTTCGCGGATCATTTGACCGGAAACTGAAGGTTCGCGCATCGGCGTAATCGAGGCGGCTCGCCGCATGCTAATCGCGCTGCAATCGTCCGCATCCTATATGTTGGTGAAATGCCAGACCGTTCTCCGATATAGAGAAACCATTACGCTAGACATTAAATAAAGCACATTTCTAAACAGAGCACATTTCTAAAAGAAGAAAGAAAAACAGCGATTAATATTATATTCTTCTTCGTTCTAAGTTCTAAGATAAGCAAAATAAATAAAATACACCTCGAAATACACATTCGTGTATGTGATTAAAATGTGTTAGATTTTTATATTTTGTATATCGATAATATTTGGAATTTTCTTTATCGAAGGTTTTTACGTGACACTTTGATAATAATAAAAATTGAATCGTTAAAGGATTAAGGAAATCAATTTTCCTAACATATATAGAGGTATTTTCTCCGATTTGCTTAACTTTTATATTTTATGCATTATTTAGGGCATAGAAACGGAATTTATTCCGCAGAACGATTGTCGTTATCCCGGTTTTTATGTAATCGTGTTTGAATAGTGATTTTTCTTACACATCGTTATAAATTCTAAAGCGTGGAATTATTTATGAATAATAAAACGGAGTCTTTGTTCCTCCTTAAGCATTACTCAGAAGCGGTATATCACAATGGCACACTGCAATGATTCTTACAATTATTTACTGCGTTTAATTAATGCCCAGGGAGAAATAATAAACCAATGCTTTATGCATACTAAAGCTATAAATAATGACTTCTCGTGCTTCTCTCTTTTCCCTAGGTACTAATAAATTACAACATTATGTGGCGTACTTTATTGAAATTGGAAGGAATAAAGGTATAACGAATATATTCAAGATATTACTTTACAAATTATGAAGCGCAGTGTTGTCATTTCATTAAAAAATAATACTTCGGAAACATACTAACATCTCTTTATGAATGAAAGAAACAGCAATGTGCGCATGTAAGATTACTGCGTTCAGACATGACTATAAAAAAAAAAAAAAAAAAAAAAAAAAAAACCGACAAGTACGACATTTAATCAGTCAAAATTCAATAAACCTACAGCAAAAAGTGCATGGAATGAGATACGCGGGTTCGAAAGAAATCGCGCGGAAGACGACTCCGCAGTTGCTCGAGATTTATCGCCGAAAGTTAACGGAGAGGTCGCGGAAAAGGGATCGGCGCGCGGCGTCCTCGAGAGGAGGAGACAGATCGCGAGGCCCGCGGTTTACGCGGGTTGACGAACGCGGGGTGCCGATATCGACGCGCATGTACAAAGTTCGACGTTCCGATGAAGCGAGCGCGTGCAACGAAATACGGCGACGTGCGCCGCCGCGCCGGGCAAACGGTCATTCATGAATTGACTCGCCTCTCTCTCTCTCGCTCAGCCGTTTATTTATATACCGGCCGATACATAAGTCACCGTCGCCGCCGCCGCCACCGCCGTCGCTGTGCCACGCGGCCGCGATGCAACGATGCAACCCGACGCGAGGTGAGGCGTGGCGGGGTCCGCGCGTCGCGCGACATTTTCCCATTAATTCCGTAAGAGCGCGTCCGCGGATGACGATAACGGTCGATACCGTATCGGGGACGATCGCGCGGGCGGGCGGCCGCAAGGTCGCCGGATGTAGCGCGCGCACGTACACCGGAAGCGGACTCGCGCGTAAGGTGTGTGTCGTGTGAGCCCCCCCTCTCTCCCCTTTCCGCGAGAAGTGCATGTGCTGATGCGATCGCGTGGAGAAGACGTGTCTCGAGAGGGAAATCGAAATGCATGGAATCGCTCGCGATTCGGAAATATCAAGGCACAAGCCTCCGGGGGGCCGTGCCCCCTTTTCCTCTGAATAGAAACGCGCGTGTAGATTTAATAACGCCAGAAAATGTTGTAAATAGCGAATCTCTGTACATATGTTGTTTGTTAGTCACGTACGCGGAATAGTGATTAAAATGATGAATTTGCGGGGGCTGAATTTGGGTATTTCCTCGTCGAGTAATCACTCGTCGAAATAACAGGATTTGAAGGAATTAAATGGAAAAGCTAGTCGACCGAGAGACCAGCGGGAAATACACATTGGTAAATATTTTGGAAATCACGTTCGACAAGTAATCCTACGAGCTTTATTAGCTTTTTTTTTTCTTTCATGTCCTGCGGCTGACACTCTATTAATACTCCATTGTGCTAACCCTCGACAACTCCGCTGATGCCTCGCCAGGCTATGGAATCGATAGAAAATTAGCCTTCGGCCGGTATGACGAGAACAGATCTGATGCTATTATCGTTTTATAAGACGTCCGAAAGTATACACCTCGGTCCAGCGCCGGCTCGTCGCGTCTCCTAATTTCCATCAAGATTTCATCCGCGGATGCGACTCTTGTCCTACTTACAGATAAGTAATTCAATATCCTTCGCATCGCAGCCTTCAAATCTCAATTATAATATATCTATAATTACAATAAGTATGAATAGTATGATATAATCACCAAATTGATTATCAACTTCGAGAGAGTGGCGATAAAGAGTTCGTCGGCGGAGTTAAACGAGGTCGTTTTCGCAGATCTGAAAAGATCCAGGCGTGAAGACTGAAGGCTCCCCTTCATTCACCTCCCAAGATATTCGCGGGCGGACCGTCGCGTCGGACGCGGAGCTACGATGATAAACGGCGTCGAACATCAGTGACGACAAGTCGTCGCGGTAACGGTTTTCCGAGCCCGGAAACATGACTGGACGTCGTGGCCCGCTGATTCTTGCGTCGCTCCAGGAACCGGCGCGGCGCGGCGGAATCGTCACGCCGGAAGTTGTTTTATGCTAATGCAGCGGTATCTGCTATTTCCCGGCTCGCGCGCGCGTCCACGTATGTACATACACGCGGCCGAGAGTGCGTTTACCGTTTCATCGCGTCGCGACACGACACACAAGGGGGACAGAGGGGGCGGCCGCCTTTGTCCCCCGTGCTTGTACGCGTGTGCGTGCGTGTATGTATGTGCGCGCGCGCGCGTGAAACAGCGCGACGACAGTTCACCGCCGACGAGTAAATGCGAGTCCGACCAACCGGATAAAGCATTCTTCGTTTATTACCGCCGAATGCATTAAATCGCGACGTCGCGGGTCAAGCACACGCGATTGACGTCATAGAGCGCGGCGGCGCGGCGCGGCGCGGCCTCCTCCGGCTTCGCGAAAGTAACACCGACGCTCGCGCGAAATGATACTCCGGACGGGATCTTACATAATACAAGTGCTTCATATAGGTTTTTCTCGTTTCCTCCGACGAGAATATCGGATGGAATTTTTCGTGCCACGCTCGAAGCAGCTGAGCGTTACTGAACTTTTAATCGCACCTTTCTGGAATCTTAATTCTCGCCGCTTGTTATAAACGTGGATAATATTGATTATAACGTGGATTATAACGTGATTATAACGTGGATAAAAAAAAATAGAAGAAAATAAAAACTGATTTCCGTTTTAACTATTCGAGATTCAGGCTGCGTTCCGTTTTACGCTTTCAGCGCTTCGCTCCATCTTCGTTTGATATACGATGTGCAACGAAGACAGAATTGATGCTTACAGCGCTGAAAGCGCAAAACGGGGAACGCAGCCTTAGATTAAAATGAAGAGAGTTAGAACCAATATAGCGAGGGCACGAAGATGGATCCTGACATTTTGCACTTGATCGTCAGAAATGTTAGAATTTATTCTAAAACTGTGGTTTTTGAAAACCCTAGAGCTCCTTGAAGCCCTTGAAGGAGAGCCAGAACTCTATACCATGGCAAATAATTATGTTACGTTAATATATCATTGCAATCGTATTGTATTCTCGGAGGGCTTGCCCCAGAATTAAATATATATGTTTGCTCTCTCTCTCTGTCTCTCTCCTCTTTTCATCGCGCCGCTCGCGCGCAAAGTTCCCGATACACCACCACCTTAGTGCACGCCGCCCGACTTCCGGTCGATAAAACGCATTCTCTATGGAGAACCCACGGTTGCACACGAGCCGACACATGTCCCGCTTTTCGGTGCACGATAATAATGTCAATATCAACGATAGACGTCCGGTGTCGTCTCGCTCGCTCGCCAACCGCGCGGGCTCCCCGTTTCCCTTCTTCTATCACCCTCTCCCCCTCCTGCCGCGTTTGCGGCCCCCCCTCCTCGCGTCCCGCGCGGCGACGTGCTTGATTTTTAGGTTAGGTGTGCGCACGTGCGAGCTCCGCTTGCGCGCCTTTATCATTTGTTTTTACGCACGTTGAACGTTCACCCCGAGGAAGGTCCCGCGAACACGTGGACGGTCCTGGGTGTCACCCCCGCGGGGCGCGGATCGGCACGATCGGAAATGGATGAAAGCGGGGAAGGAAGCGAAGAGGTCGGTGGGAGAAGGAGGGGGGGGGGGGAAGGGGGGGCGTGAGCTAAGCGAGCGTAATATTTCACCGGAGGATCTGTTTACTTGGCGCGAGACGTTGCCGTTGGTTTACGAATCGAGTTCCCTCCCCTGGGAGAGTTTCGTCCTCGTCGTCGTCGTCATCGACGTCAAGTCGATAAATTTGTTACGATGAAGCATACGCGACCCGTATCCGGAGAACCCGGACGACCGTGTACGATACGACACGATCGAACTATAATCCTTAAATCCTTTAGAGTTCAGGAAAGTTTACCGGCCTCGCGAGGCGGAGGCACATTGCCGCGCCAATACCGAAAGAGCTTTATAAATCTCTTCCGAAGTTCTCTCTTAGGGAAGTCGATGAACCTTTTTTTTTTTTTTAAATTCTGATGAAAAGCAAAGTTGCGAAGAGCCAAAGTTTCGGACAGCCGAGGAATCCGAAGACTTAGGCAAGAATTGGCAGCGCTTATAAAATATTGAAACACAAAAGTTCTCTCTATCCCCTCGGAATTCTAATATCAGGGATTTTATATATATAGCCCAGCGACGAAAATGGAATTTTCAGAAATTCGAATGGAGTTCCCTCGTAGCTCGATGAAACAGATGAATGAACGTAGTGGAAACTTTGGATCCGTCGCGACCCTCACGGTCAAACGCGCTGTATAAAAGTTAAGAATGTTTGCGAAAGATAAAAGTGTGTATGTGTGTGTGTATCATCTTCCCAAATGAGATAATCTTCGGATTTTAAGATCTCTCCGCGTGGGCGGCTACGAGACTTTTCTGGGAAATTGATTTTCTTTGTGTGTGTGTGTGTGTGTGTGAACTTTGAAATATGAAACAATATTTATATAAAATGTCAAGCTTGAAATTATTTATACCTTTCAAGCTGGATAATCTTCGAAATTCGAGATTGTTACTCCATTTTATACTCCACAACTTGTCGCGAAGAGAACGAACTTTTCTCGAGCCCTGATTAAAAATTTTGGATCTTTCGACCGTAGGAACCAAATTTTATAAAAATTGACAATGCCCGCGAAAGACAGTTAAGTGTCATTCTTCAAGTTTAACAACTCTCGAATTCTTAAACATTGTACCGCAAAATCTGCCGCGGGAGTCGAATTATTCTTTATCCCCGAAAAATGCTGCGTGGCCTCGGATTCTTCGACCCTGGGAGCCGAGTTAAAAAAAAAGATTGACAGCGTTTGTCAAAGCAAGAAGTATCATTTTTCGCGTCTAACACAATCCTATATAGAGTTCTGAATCTCTTCTTTAGCGTGCCGTATCAGGTTCCCCTTGATGACGATTACTTTAAAGAGAGCTGTTCTACAACTTTGTGACTCTCGCCCACCAAAGGATTGCTCGGGACTAAGGTGTTTCGTTTGTAAGATTTATTTTCGAGTTTCTCTCTATAGCGATTGGGAAACACTTCCAATCTAAATCTCCAATTTTCTAGTCTAAAATATCTCTAAAACATGTCTCACACGGGGAATAAAATTCTGTAGAATCTTGGCTAAAAGTATAGCGCGATTTTTCGCGAGATTAAGAACTGGAACGACCGGAGATCTACATTGTTTCTTAACGATCATCCCAGCAACTATCGAATGATCCTGATATCTCGGTGATTTTCCGCGAGAAACGGAGATCGCGTCGCGTCGCGGCGAATCCCCGCGTCTCGCGGGGATAACAGAATAAGGAAAAAGAGAATTGTTTTTGCGAGAACGGAGGACGTACCTGTTCCCGAAGCGCTCCTTCCAGAACTCAGCCGCGTCCGCCTTGGTGATGCGAAACTGATCGCCGGCGAACATCCCGTTGGGAAATATGGCCTTCAGCTCGGACAGCATGTGGCTGAACACGAGGCTGAGCTTGGTGAGGTTACGGCGATAGTGCGACGTCTCGTCGAACATCTTCTCCTTGCCCTCCTTGAACAGCTTGATCGCCTGCTTGCACTTACGCATCAGGTTGTTGATGAACACGCAGAAGTGCTCGTTGCTGTGCAACACCTGCATACGATCCTCGTACTTGCTGTAGATGAGCCGTAGCCGTTGATACGTGTCCGGCAGGATGTCGAGGATGAACGGCGGCGAGTTCTTCAGGTTCATCCGCTGATGCTGGCACAGCTTCACCACTTTGTCCATCAGCTTCCAGGTCTTGTCGAGCGTACGCTTGTCGGTCGACAGCTTAGGCGGCGTCATCGCGTCCGCGAAGCGGCCGTGCAGCTTCTGGAAGATCGAGCCGATGTGGACGGCGCGAGTGCGGCTGCTGTGCCCGGACGACGACATCTTGACGGACGTGCGTGAACGCGTGCTCGGTGCTCTCGCGCGTCCGTTAATACACGGAACTCTTCCTCGTCCTCCCCCCCGCGCCTTCCCACCCCTATCCAAACATACACCCTCGCTCTCCTTTATTCCCCCTTTATTCGCACCTCACACCCTACCTGGGTCGCGCGACGGCGACGACGGCGACGGCGATGGTGGCGAGCACTCGCGCTGTACTTAAGGTTAACCCGCGCACACACACTGCGGAGCGACGGAACGGCACACCACTGACACCACCGCACCGCGCATATCTCAGCGGGACGCGGCCGCGGCCACGACAACGTCCCCGCGAAGCCGCGGGCACGGGATGCAACGCCGGAATCTCGCGCGATACCGCATCCTATTTATCTTTCTCTCTCTCTCTTTCTCTCTCTCTCTTCTCGCTTTTCCTTTCCTTCCCTCTTCCCTTCTCGGTCACTGCCAATCACTGCGACGACTGTGCTGGCGGAGTGCGGACAGCCAAGCCGGATGCTCCAGCTCCGCCACGGACGACTCGACTCGCGGCGAATCTGACGACACTGACAGTGACACGGACCGTTCACCGTGCGACTGTACGAGCGGGATCGAGCATCGAGCGCGAGCGTGCCCCGTACGTACCCGTGTGACCGTAGCTGCTTGCACACTCGCTGCTCGCTGTCTCCGACGACTCCGACTTGCTCCGAGTGCTCCGACTCGGCGAAACCGCCGTCCGCCGCCGCGACGCTGCTCGTCGCGGGGCGCGCGCATGCGCGCCCACCGGCGCGCGATTCGGATCGCCGCCGCCCACGCTGTAAGTTCGTTACAGCGTACGTGTACAGGGAGATTTATTCCGTTTGTTTGAGTCTCGACTTTTTTCGTTTTGAAATTTCTCTCTTTTAAAAGTTTTAAATATGTCAAACTCGCTTCAGGCAACTGATAACTCTCGTCAGAATTGAAAATAAGATGCTACCTACAATTTTACGCGCCGTATATTTTCGACATGAATGTAACATTCTATTTATAACTCTTTGCGACGTTCGAAAAACATTTAGATGATCAAAATACACATTTACATACTAAACACATATTAGAAAACACATTATATGTGTATTCTGAATTTTGATATTATATGTATTTATTACTGCGTAGGTATTCTTGCTTGAAATATTTTTTATTACAAGCACACAGAATTATAGATAGAATTTTAATAATAATACATATATGAATTATTAGTTATTTTATATTAATTATAGACAGAGTATTAATAATAATTAATACATATGAATCATTAGTTGTTTTATATTAATTATAGAGTTTTAATAATATTATATATGAATTATTAGTTGTTTAAATCGAATTTCAATTCTGAAATTCGAATTCGAAGAGTTCCAAAAAGATGTTAATATTTAAGCAGAGAATTTCGAGATGGAACAAGTTATTTTCCGTACGAGAAAATGTTTATTTTATTCTTAGATTGATTATACTTCTTGTTGTCAAGTCGCGCGAATTGATCGGGCAATTGCAGGCCTCTAGTAGACCATAAGTACACTGTTTTCTACTGGGTTGCAGATTGCAGTGCAATAGACTCTAATATGAACTATAATTACACGGAGCGAACGAGTGGGTGGCGAGCGAGTGAATGATCTTAATTGTAAGCCTAGAATTAGGTTTCAGGATTTGTGGGTTGTAGAGAAGAGCGAGACAAGATAGAGCGTGTATGAGAATGGAGAAACATGTGAGATTATCTTATACGTGAAATGTGTGAGAGTTTATAAAAACAAACTTGTAATCCCAGAGGAAAAATGATAAAACGTATATACAATATTATACATTACAATTAATGTTTCTGTACTCATATTTATTGATATTTCGTTATTTATGCACTATCAGGAGTGTTTATTCCGTTATTTGAGTTTCAGTGTTTATCGAGTTAAATATATTTTACTTCCGGTCAGGATAATATCCTAAACTGGATCACGAACAATATAAGTAAAGAGAGTAAAATCCACGTTGCACAAAATAACGAATAAAACAGCGTTCCCTGTTTCTCTATGATACATATAATTGAAAATTGTATACAATGTATACATATAATCTTTACAATAAATAATAATAGTAACAAAGACAGAATTACGCGCATGCGACGAAGTAAATTCAAAATACAAATCCCACAAAAAAGTTCTGATATTATTTCATCACATATCCCACAGGAAATCGGATATCATTATTTCATAAAGAATAAAATGAGACTATAAATAACATAATGTACAATATTTTGTGCTGACTGCGTTAATTTCCAAAATCCAGAGACCAATGATTGGCATACTTGTCCTCGATTATGAAACGTTAACGCTGATGAGGCGCACCGAAGAGTATGAAACATATTTAATCTAAAGATACAATTTTATCCTTTGAATCATTTCATAATACTCGTGTCGTCGCACCCGTCGACGCATGTGTAAGTTTTACGTCACTTCGCTAAGTTTTCTTCTGGACTGCAATATTTAGGGCTATCTGCCGTCTAAGGTAACTTGTGCATCGATCATGTTGACTTGTCAACCGTCACCGGTTCGCTATATAATAACTTAACCGCAGTAGAACGAAGCTCGATATTAAGAACCAACTGGCAGGAATAGACGCCAGTATGCAGTACCTTTCATCTGAAACATCAAGGAAAAATATTGCGTATGAGACCACGTAAAGACTTCTGTGAAAAAGTCAAGAACCGTGATGGGACCAATTTATACGTTATTGTAAAACATCGGACTTATCGGCGAATATCATCGAAAATATTTGATATAACAATGTCCAAGATTAAATATATTGTAACGAAAAGCTGTGTACATTTCTTCTATCGAATATCAAACCCAGATGACTAACATTTTCAATCTCTTATGTTGTTCAAGGACAAAGAAAGCTATTCTTTCCAGTTCATTAGACATCAGGAACATCATAAATATTATTTATGTCGCATTAGTTTTCATAAACATCTTATTTACGTTTTATAAACGCGGTTATTTGAAAATTATTTTGAAATTAATGCCATGCCATGAAATATATACGATCATGTTAAATGTTGAAAATCGGTATATAAAGTTTCAAGATTTAAATAATCACCGATTTTTAAACTTGATCAGCAGAAAATGGTTCAATAGCTTAGCATTTAGCTTATATATCGTTATACAATATATAAATCACACTGATACTTATGTTATATGTACGCAGTTTAATACGTACTCAGTTTCATTACCGATGAATTCATTGTTGTATCTTATAAACTTTCAACGATTTAAAGGGTCATTATTCTCAAATTGATTGATCTATAAATATTCGTCATTGCCCTTAAATCTAAAAACCTTTTTTCACTAGAGATCCTCTTAATTAGTGTAATCTCTATTTGTTACAAAGAATTTATATATACTCGCGCACACATTTTACATTCTTGTCTAAAATATGTATAATCACATCATCTTCCAAATAGTTTCGTATATTATATCAACGCGACAGACATGAAATCTCAATAATAAAAAAGGAGTTATTTCAAATATCGCATTATTAATTTTGTAATAAAATTTAATAAAATTCTAACAAACTATACGTGATATGTTTATGTTTACGTTATAAGATAAATATATTATTTTTATTTACATAAGCACACGAATGTATATATATATATATATTTCGTAGGCAAATAGTTATTTTAGGAAAATAGCTTTTGACTAGACAAATGCTCTCTGCCTGGTCAAATGGGTTTCGCCCGTTTATAATTTGTGTTCAAATGCTATTTTTCTAGGCAAATAGCATTTGCCTGAATGCTCTTTAGGAAAATAAAAATAAATTTTATTTTATAAAACAGAAATACGATATAGTGGGAAGTTTCGAGTAACTTCGGTTTACAAAAATATTTCTTTGATCACAAATTGTTGAAAACAACATTTCGGTAAAACTTGACCTTGACATATGTTGTCAAGATCACTCTCCTGAGTAACAATCAAAAGGTTTTTGCCGTCGCTCGCTTCTTATTAAAAAGTTATTAACAAAAAAAGCTTGAAAAATATAGCAGTTATTTTGAGTATTGACAGGCATATATGACTAATATACCAAAGTAGGACATGCGTAGGATAACCTTACAAAACAATAATTAATACTGAAATGCATCAATATAGCATTTGACTAGGAAAATAGTACTTAAACACAAAAATAAACGGGCGGAAGCCATTTGACCAGGCAGATACTGTATTTGTCTAGTCAAAAGCTATTTTCTTAAAATACCTATTTGTCTACGACATATACATTTTAAAAAGCGCAGAAAGTTGCTCCCCTGTTAAATAGTCAGTGAGGAATATTTAAACAGAACGGCTTCAATCACACCAGACACCTCGGACTTTGCTTGTTTAATGGTTTTACATTTACCTGTCATTTGGTCGGACATATGTCCTGTTGCCCAACCTAAACTCCTTTCCACTGCCATTTTCCATTTCTTATACCTCGCGTCTCTCTCTACAAAATAAAGGAAAGGGTAACAACGTTACAAAAAGTTACATGATAATCACATACTGTACATTGACAGAAAAATAAATCGTGATTGATTTTTAAACTATTCAATTTCAAAAATTACCTTCCGGAGTGGTAGTCGGAAGGAAAGTGTCGGTTGGCACACTGTCTACTTCCTCGCCTTCCAAGTTCCAAACATCTATCCCTTCAGCGTGTCCGGCAGCCATCGCTACACCTAAGGCCGTGATATCATACATAGTTGACCTAACTGTTGATCAAAAGAGAAGCACAATTAATTTCCAGAAGTGCAATAAAAATCGTAATAATATATAAATAAATACTACTGTATTATCCATATTTCATCTTACTCATAAACCTGATCGTAATTTACAATCAATCGTACTTACATACTGCTGTACCGCATAAGTCGGCCTGCAGTTGCATAAGGAGATTATTAGTTGACATTTTTCCGTCCGTGTTTAACTTCGTTAACGGAAATCCGCAATCTTTGTACATCGCCTCGAGAATGTCCCTGGTTTGGAAGCATACCGCTTCGAGGGCTGCCCTGATTATGTGTTGCTTCGTGGTAAACGCAGTAAGTCCACAAATTATTCTGGAAGAAAAAAATCAGATCTTTTCAAATATATAGGTATATTAACTTTCATTTGACATTAGACTTTCGTAAAATATCTGAATATATTATAACATGCATTATTATGTTTATAATGTTGTATTTTTTACAAATATCTCCACATTTAATTTCAGTTTCTATATATTGCTTATATATATCTAAGTACAAACGAAATAATCCGAGCGATTTTTACAAAATTCTACCAACCCTCTTGCATCTTTTCTCCAATAAGGTGCATATAACCCTGAGAAAGCGGGCACGAAGTAGACATCTCCCGTGCTAAATACGGTTTCAGCCAAATGTTCGCTTTCATGAACATCCTTTATGAGCTTCATGTTATCCCGTAGCCATTTAACAGCTGCACCTGCAACCGCGACTGAACCTTCCAACGCGTAGACAGGTGGGCTCTTCGGACCTAACTGATATGCGACGGTTGTGATCAATCCATGAGAAGAATGTACTCTCTGAAAGAAATATATAGCAGGTAATGCAATGAAATAATCGATAAGTAAAACGATGGAAAGTTTATGTGAGCAAGAAGAATAAATCAAATAGAAATTTTCTAAGCTTTAAACATTTATGAATACTTAGGAATTACGTACAGTATGCCCCGTGTTACACAGTAGAAAGCAGCCACCCCTGTACGTATTTTTCCCTTGGCCCTTCTTTAAGCAATTCTGCCCGACCAAAGCAGATTGTTGATTTCCTAAAATCTATTAGAGAAAGATTAAATAAAAAAAGTGTATTTTTTCTACATTTGTCATTTTCATCACGAAGTCTTACGTACTCCGGATATGGGAATGCCGGCCAGCGGACCGATCATGATTTTGCCGTATATCTCGGAACTGCTCCTAATCTGCGGCAGCATTTGCATAGGAATTTCGAAATATCTGCATAACGTAGGATCCCAGGAGAGTGTTTCGATATTCATTAACATCGTTCTCGACGCATTCGTAACATCAGTGATATATAGTCCACCGTCTTTGCCTCCTGTTAAGTTCTGCAATAATTTTTCCATTAATTCCATATAAAAAAAAATTTGCATGCCTACACAATTCCCCCTTTACTGTAAAGATTTTAATTTCTTTAGCCAGATACACATATCAAGGAACAAATCGATTGTCAAGAATAATTTGTGCGCTAATTGTGTGAAAGAATTGTGTACAATATTTCGAATGTTAAATAACAATTCTTGTAATACATAGCAGTGCGCTGTTCAATTAGTACCTAATACTAGTGATAATTTCTTTCGTGCTCAAAAGATACAGCAAGCCTAAATATTGAATACAGCCTAAGAGTCATACTTGTTAATTACTACTAATATTTTGCTGTAATATTTCTTCGTTACGTACCCAAACAATCCACGTATCCATGGTCCCTACTCTACATCGCTTCTCGCGCATTGCTTTTCTTACGGCTGGTACGTTGTCCTTCAGCCAACAAATCTTCAAAGCCGAGAAGTACGGGCTGATGGGCAAGCCGCATAAGGGTTTCAAATGATTCTTACCTTGTTCCGGAAACTTCGCTATGATGTGGTCTACAATCGCGTCAGTTCTGATGTCGGACCACACTGAAATCAATTATGTTTCAGAAGCTGATCGAATATTAATTAAATACTTAACTTTGTTTTCTACTTTTCTCCCTTCGACTTTATTTTGAGGAACTATATTACTTTTCTAAAGATCTTTCGTGTGGAACAAATCAATCAGAACACGTAAAACATCCTACATATTCAATAAACCAAACTTTTCAGGTTTTTCTCCGAAAAAAAATAATTTTCTCCCGCAAATATAAATTACTATACAGAAGCGAGTCTCTACCCACCTATGGCATTATAAAGCGGGTTGCCGGTAATCACGTCCCACACTAACGTGGTTTCTCTCTGGTTGGTAATACCCACTGTAACAATTTTGTCGATCTTCAGACCCAGCACGTCCAATTTACGAATTACGTCCTTAATGCAGGCTTTTACCGCAAAAAGGATCTCTTTGGGATCCTGTTCCATCCACCCCTCTTGCGTTGTGATTGGCTCTATGTCGATTTGATGAGACGCAATCTCCGCGACGTACTTTGCATTAAATACCTGCAGACACAATTCGCACTTTAGGCAATAACTGTTTGAACGATAATTCGATAAAACTAAAGTGCACGAATGTTGTTGAAGAAGACTAAGGCCAATATTCTCAACTCTCTTTTATCAATAAAAGCGCTCTTTTATTTCTGAGATGCTATAGTTCATGTTACATATAATACAGCATCTCATAAATAAAAGCGCACTTTTATTGATAAAAGTGAGTTGAGAATATGAGCCTATTTCTTAATTCACATCACAAAAATCTACATTACGTAAAAATATTTTTAAAAACGTGAAAAATTTTTATCTTGTTAACATAGACGCGAAAGAAATTTTATTAATATTTTTCCTAACAGTTATATACAGCTTTTGAAATTCGCGATTAAAATTTGCTTTAGCATTTATTTGTTAGTGTCATTTAAATAGATCTTTAGACTTGCGAATGTGTCTCGCGAAGATCTGTTTGAAGAACACCGACATTATTTGCTATTCGCGCACGACGATTCAACGTTTATTACCTCCCATAAATCGTTGGTTCGTTGTTGATCAGTGAGATCTAAGCTGCAATTAATTATATGCATCTTTGATGCTGCCTTTTCATTTTCGACTAATTATTTACCGCGCTGAAAATCACGGAATCCTCACGACAGGTCTGGGTAAACATTTAGAAGTGTGGAAAATTATAACGTGATAACGAGAGCAACTATTTTACAATAATCTTACCACAAAGCGAACAGTCCGCGTGCCAACATCAACTACGCCGATAAAGGGTCCTATTTTTTTCACCGTGCTCGGGATTGTATCTGAAAAAAAGGATTATCAGGTATTTTTATATCTTATACATATCTTATAAAAATCATTCAAAGGAGTAAGAAAACGCTTTTACATGCCCGCGATAAAAGCTACAGCACTAATAAAGAGGCTTGAATAAATGTAACAAACGCTGACTATCATTCCAGTCAAGATTAAGGACGAGTCGTGTAAAACGTCTCGTATTAAGTATATGTGGCAATAAAAGAGATCGCTGTTATAATATAAATCTAAAATATATATGCCTCTAAATAGTATTTATTAAAGTTTGACCAAGTATTACAATTTTTATTCTTCAATTTTCCATTTATACGCGATAAAATAAAAACCAAACAAACGCGTTCTTTTCGCGGCTTTATCATCAATCTAAAATGAAACGAACTAGAATAAAATCCTTTTTTTTTTTAATCAAAAGACACGAATTTATATAGGTGCACGTTTCGTTTTCCTTGTCTGACAGTGAAGACAAACAATTAAACTCTGATACACTTTTTTCTTAGAAAAACGCTTTCTTCATACTGATATTTTTCAATGAGAGTTTTTGCACCATTTATTGATGTTTACACATTAAAACGTCAGTATCCGTATGACTATAGACAGTATAGACTGATTGGGAAACTAAATTCCTGTCCGTTGCGGCATATTAAAACATGTTCTCTCATTCTCTGGATATTATTTGTAGTGGAAAAAATTAAAACTAGTTTTACTTTCAAGAAACTAGTTTCTCCGAAGAAGTAATATATGATCAAAGCCTTTCAACTTTCGCAACTGCATTCAATACTACAAGATTCTTTGATTTACTTCAAGACGATATTTTCTTCTAAACAATGATATAATTTTTGTCCATTTGCAATATTAAATCTTTTGACATGCAATAATTTCAAGCTCTATTTAAGAGAATCAACGATTGCCTGAAGAAAAATAGATAGGAAAAACAATAATATACAAAGTAAATAGATTTTCCTTTATTCCACCTGACAGCTTCAGAACGTAACTTAAAACTTATTAGAATTTTAACGTAATTATTCTGCACATTTATAATACTATAATACCAAAGTTTTGATTTGACACTTCTCTTTTTTCTGTGCATAAATTTGCGATATCACAGAGCAATCCATCACAAGATTCCTTCATGTTTCTATCAATTGGGTTTGTCAAAACACGCATTACTTAATCATCAACCTTGCGTTTTTGATAGGTACACATCAATAAAAGATAATTATTATGCAAAGATTAATTTACGCGGTTTTTTCGATTATCCACGATATCGTAAGACGTTATATTGTTTGATAATCCCAATGTTATATCATTTAATCGTAAATATATGGCAGATCTTTTAAAGTTTCTAGCATAATTTCAGCTTAGAAATAGCACTGTTACACAGAAAAAAAAGAATATTCTTGATTTAAAAATATCTTTAATTTCAACGTGGAAATCTTGAAATAATATTATATTACGTATTAAACAATTAAACGAAGAAAACTTGCTTGAATGAAGCATTTATATAGTTCAACCTAGAAAAAAATGTTGAAATAAAACGTTAAAATTCTTATAAGAAAATTATAGTTGTTTAGTATATGTATAAGCAAGATTATCGATAATCCACGTTGAAACTAGACATTTTCAAATCAAGAATATTCTATTTTTTTTGTGTACAAAAGTTGAAAATCGCCGAGTAAAATGTTAACAGCCGTAAGGCTGCGTTCGGAAACATATCCGAGTGCCCCCCGAGTATCATTTTATCCTTGTTGTTCACCGAATGTTAAACAAGGATAAAATGATACCTGGAAACACTCGGGTGATGTTTCCCAACACAGCCTAAGACAGATAACAACGAAATATACACGATTTGCATTATAATCTCGGATTCGAAATCCGACAAAACGGATCTCTTTGGCAGTGACCCGTAATATCATTGGAGGCCGGTACACGGCCAAGAGAAAAAAAAAAATGTATTTTTTATTTCGGTATCGTAAGTAAACGTCTGATATACGTTTAGGGCCATGGCACACAAAAAAACTTATAAGCAGTAAAACTTGAACAGTAAGCGAATCAGCTAATCACAGTCAAGACCTTAAGGCATAAACGTAAGTTCTAGCGAATCCATACTGTTGATTTCCTTACTGCTTAGGTCTTACTGCTTAAGTTTTTGTGTGTGCCACGGCCCTTAATCTCGTGTACATACACGCCTTCGGCTATAACACGTAATTGGTTAACGTCGTCTGTTGCGGTTGCCCAGCTAAAAGATATATCTCTTCGCGGGAACTAGACAGATCTCGTGATACCGCACGCGATCATCCGTCATCAATTTCTTTACGTTTTGTGTAACATCACCTGCGCCAATATTTCTTTTTAAATTCTGCTTTTTTTTTTAATTTTTCTTAAAAATAAATCTGCTCATACGTGCATCAGGTTTTCCTAAAAAACGTGATTTTTAACGCCGATTTTTGTTAATTAGACAGTTCATATCGCGCGTTTATATTTATTTTACCTTGAATTTGTATTTAGAGACTTCTGGATACGCGCAGTCTCGTTGATAAAAATTGTTGATAAAAGGATTGGAGTATGATTGGTCAAATTGAAAGTAATAAACGCGAGCGAATAATTCAAATAATTCGTGCACACTGAATTTCTCTTCGGTAATTTACTGTGTCAATTCTCACAGCTGGAAATATAACATAATTATACCGTGCTGTTATACGTATTGTAAGTACATACATTCCATATGGTGCAACGGCACCTATATTAATAACGCGTTGTATTTTCAGCAGGACACGAACACATTATGACCATGAAGAAGATTGGCACTCGTGGTTTTGTATTGGCAAGAGAGAGTCTCGATTGTAATGGATATCCTCTCGAGTCGTTCTCTGAAGATGTAATTGGAGAACAGTGATAAAATATCTCTCTCTTTTTCTCTCATGTTTCAAAAGAAAATGCATTCAAATTAAAAAAAAAATCAAATTACGATGACGTGTTCGCTAATATTTCTATATTGACGATAAAAGCACACACGAGATTATGTCCTAATGCATGAATTTGCGCGCATATTATTATTATTATAAAAAATATTAGCATATATTATTTTTAATTAGAGATTAATAGTATCTATATCTATTTTTATTAATTAGAAATTAGTAGATATATATATTATTTTTAATTAGAGATTAATAGTATATATATTTTTAATAATTAAAAATTAATATATAATTATTATAAAAAACAAAAATAATTTATTATCAACAGACAAGAGGCGCGAATATTTAAGTACGAAACATGGGCCTCCGGATACGTTCGATACATACGCAAGTTCACACGCATTAAATTAATACACAAGGCATTAGAAAATCCCCTGCCTTTTAAACTGATGTCTTCATTGAAATATATCAAAGTTCAAAGATTCTCTCGGTCACGTTTACGCAATGAGAACGTGTTGACGCTATGCGCTATCGCCGTAATCAATGGCGGATCCGCCGTATTGTGTTGATCTTCACGATCCACGAGTTAATAAATAAGTATACGAATAGATGAATGACAAAGTGTGTTTATTTCATACGTTCGATACATCCTCAATATATATAGGTGAGAATGCGCGGACTCTTTCATTCAGTCGAAATCGCGGCACGAGAAATTCGACTCGAACGGCTAAGTTCGCGAAGTTCGAGTCGAAATTCTGTGTACTCACAATCAGTATAGGAGCTACAGTATAGGTCATTATCCTTATCTGCATTCGATTCTCATCGGATCAGCGAGACGTCTAAAGTCCAGTGTCGCGCAGTGACGATATAATCACACACACATACACACTACGCGCGTTCGACTTTGAGTTTTTACAAATCAAAGACGCGCGTACGTGTCGCGCGTTTCTCGCTTTAGTTGAATTCGCGCGCAGTTTATCGGCGAATCCGATGATCGCCGATTGTCACCTCGAAGTTCGAATTTGCCCGCGTTCGAGTAAAAAGATTAGATTCTCTTGAGTCGATTTATTCTCTCCACTAAGCTAGGAGAGCGATGCGATTTCTCGAGCTGACGGCGCGACATTAAGTAAATCGCCTAAGCGTCCGTCAGCGCGAATCCGGTTTGCCGTTATCTCATGCGGGCCGCGGATAGGCACCGGGCAACTCACCTGAATTCTTGTAAGCGTAATACTTGAAGATACTCGTCCTCCGACCGGTCTCCGACTGTTCCATCTTCTCCAGCGATGCAGTTGAATCCTCGAGGGACGCTGCATCGCCTGCATCGAACCCTTCCGGCGTGCCTCGCTCGCTCGCGGTCGCCGTATCCTCCGTATCCCCGTTCGCGTCTCCTTCCGCATTTCCGTTCGCGTCCTCCCGCTCCATGAATCACCGTGGATCCTTTTCTCTTTCGGCTGCCGGCGTGATAACGATAACTCCTCCGATATTTATCAATCGGTCTCTCTCTCTCTCTCTCGTCGTAATTATCGCCGTTGCAACGACTTGACGATTGAGTAACGTCGTTTCCTAGAATCCGCGAGAAAACAAATGATTACTCTAACGTCACGCACCTATTATAAGCGCGCCGGGCGTGCTCGTTCGCCAGAATGCAAGGGAATCGTCGGCGACCTGCCCAAGGTACCTCCGCTCCGCCGTCTCGCGGCTCTTCTCGCTCTTTTCTCCCCCCTCGCGTACCACGTACTCGGGCGACAGTCTCGTGTCGTGGTCACGGCCAGGTCCCGATTGGAATGCCGGACGCAGTCCGATCACTCCGATCCCGAGAGTGTTATTTATCTCATACTCGTGCGGCCGGTCAACGTTCACGTTTGCTTAGGATACGCCCATCTGACCATGTGGCATACAAAGAAAAAAAAACCGCCAAAAGACGTTTTCAGCCGCATTTTCCCTCCGCAGGAAAGAAGCGACGACGTGACTTAAAGATTGCATCTCGGCTCCGTCGCTTCGTTTGCGTATCAAATCGCCAATTTACGTTTAATCAGAAATTAATACAACAAAATTTTGTTCTCTTAAAGCAATACGCGCGATTCGAACAGTTTCGATCCACGTAAATGCATAGGTACTTTTTAAAAAAAAAAGAAAAACGATTATAGAATTTCCGACTATGTCGTCACTGTACGTGACATTAAAAAAACGGTGAATTATGAAATTTTTTTGCAAAAGAGATAGTCGAACTTCGCTTCCTCAGTTCATTTCTTTAGTGACACAAACAAGCAATACCGACCCGATTTTTTTTTTGTGGTTTTAAACCTGTACGCACGTGGTTTTCGAACTGAACGTGAGTACTGGAGACATATGATGCTGAACAGAGACATCGTTATAAAGCGAAGAGAGAGGCCGCATATATGCGTTCGTAGTTTTTCCTGAGAAGCATCAGACTACCCGGGAATAGCATCCACGGTCCGTCCTTATATACGAATTGCATCGTACTCGAGTGCTAGCGAGAAACCCCACAGCGACGAAGCCATCCTACTAGCTCTATTTCAGTCTCCAAAATCATTACGACCGAGGCCAGTAAAGCATTCTAGACTATAACTATTATACATGTCGATTATTGGAATGCAATTTAGAGACGCTTAAACATGATTTGCATAATTTTTTAGTTTAATAATCGCTACGGAGTACAAGGTGATGACCGCCTAGCGGCCGAGACCCTAAACTAAAATGCATCGCGCAATGTGCATGCAACGGTGGCGTTGCATGCCCGTCGTGGCGCGGACGTTCAAAACTGCGCGCGATAAAATTTAAGGACCTTCTCTTCGCGATCGAGATCAGCGCCCCGACGCCGACGCAGAGATTAAGGGTTCAAGTGAAATTAACGAGTACCAAAAAACAAATAAAAACCGGCTGCATTATCGCTGTCGCCTTGATCTCTTAATGCGCGATATATACGTAAGTAATAAAATACGTAAGATGCAAGTTCTCTACAGGCCTGAACTGGTCTGAAAGTGTGCTGTAGATACACACGAATTTTTAAAATTTTAAATAATATGATGCAGCAACACTGAGAATCGAAAAACAGTAATAGTCTCTGAATTTTCGTTCATTCTCAACTTTTAATTTTAATACGCAGATGCTTACTGAAAAAAAGTAATGTCTACTGAAAAATACAGTAATATCTAAAGGTCAAGATTGTAAGCAATATTGTGTGAAAAAATATATAATTACTGAGAAGTTTCAGTATTCAATCATGTGCGATTCTGTAGCCATTACTGTTGGCTCTCTCACAATCAGTAATCTCAGTATTCGTTCTATCGCACGAGCTCAGAAATATGAGTTTCAGAATAGTTACTGTAGAATAGATTGTTAGCTCATTGTCAGCGTTAGCGTACTAGGCTGCTATTCCGGAATCTTAGGTTCGAATCCCGTCAATGCGTTTACAAAAATTGTAAAACAATGCGTTATTGTAAATAATAAAATAGAATATATGCGAAACCATAAATACAGAATAACTAAAAAATATTAGAAAAAATAAGAACTATTAACAAATAAGAAGAATTCTTCTTTTTTTTTTCGTTAAAATATTGCACCGGAATCGTTACTGCGAAATCCGTTCTGGTTACTGGGAAAATGTTTACTGTAGTAGTACGTAATGGTTACTGTAAGAAAGACTAAAAGTTTAGGGCGAGCAAAAATACAACCATTACTGTTTTTCGGCTCTCAGTGAAAGAGTGCCAAATGCAAGGTGCAAAGGTGTATTACTCTCCGATGAACTGACGAATTTTGAACTCTCGCGGGTCGATCAGCTAATTGAAACCTCGCGACGACTCGTTAGAATTCCAAGTTTCAACGTGAGAGAATCTTATCAGCAATTATTAGCTATTTTTTCAAGACTCGCATAGCACTTACAAATCTTCGATTAAGCAACGATAAAGCGATTGCTCCCAGCCAAGTCCATGACTTGCTGGGATGTATTCGTTACAAATTTTGTCAGCAAAAAGAATTCAGATTTGATACAGGATCTAGCGTATGCAATGCTGTTGGCAGAATACTGGCAAAAATATAGAAAAATTTTTTCGCGACATATCCCTTGCAGTGATTCTAAAGATACTTATTAGTATCAGTATTATTAAATTGATAATCAATTATTTAATTATATGATTGTACTCTTTCAGCTTCAGCTTGAAATTGCGTTTCAAGATCGACAGTAATCGGCGAGTAATTTGCTAACAATAAGTGGAAAAATACATAAATTTACGGGAAAATATTATTAAACGCGCAAAAATATCATTTTCTATTTATTTGGTTAATAAAGTTTGTAACAAAATATAATAGATTGATGACAGAAATTATACAGACTTTGACATTACTTTGACATACTTTTCTACACAGTTTGATGCGGATTAGCAACGGAAATAGAGCGGAATCTGTTCGATAGATTCCGCTCGATTTTTGCCGCCAATATACTGTCAGGCTGTGTCAGCAGGATGTCGGCAAAATACAAGATTAATGCGGACACAGTTTACCAATTTGCTAACAATTTCTGATCGAATTTGCTGGCAATCTGTTAGCAACTTGGGGATACTATTCATCAATATGAAAATTCTGCTTACAAAAAAATATTGCGTATCGTTTATTTATCGACGTGTTTTTTTAAATAAAATGAGAATATGTAAATAAGTAAACAAAAACAAAATATCAATTTTAATGGCAGATTCTGTAAAAAATGCAGTAACATATTCACCTTATAACAATTGTATAACTCTTTCTCCAAGATGGTTTTTTTTCTTTTCAAATATTAGCGGGGTTATTCTCTTTCGCTATAAAAAATTTATAGTGTATAAATAGAATTAAAAAAAGAGTAACTAATCGATCGAAAGGCATAATAGACTATTGTCTTGAAAAACGTCACAGAGAAGGTGCAGCAGGTGCCGTAAGGTGCGCCTGGTCACGGACCACGTGGAATTACGGGATTCCGTTATGTCACTCTCGAACGCGAGGCTCGCCGCGCCGGTGTGACCAGTCCCCGACCACGTGTAGGCGCCTTCGGGCGGAGCAGGGCGGAGCGACGAGGACGGCGGAGAGGCGCGAGAAAAGGCCCGGGGGTGGTGGGGGCGTTTGGGGAGGGGGTGCCAGAGGGTCGGGTACGTACTCACTGCTGCAGGTGCCGCGGTCACAAGTCACGACCGGTGAGTCGCGACCCGTTGACGCTCCACCAAGATCGCTGGATCGCTCTCGCGGCGAGAGCGATTGCACGGCCGGTCGATATCCCGACGAGCGTACTCGCGCATACCTCGGGCGCGCGGCGCTCGTCGCCCTGTCACGGCGATCAACGACGAGAAATTTGGCGCGGATACCGCGCACCACCACACGCACGAGCCGGAGCAGAAATTGTTCAACGGGCACGCAACGACGAAAACAACCCGTGTTCACCGATTGCCTTTGCCATGCTGTCTGATGCTGTCCCTCGCCACCCTCCGCCGGCCGCCCTTTCTCCCTCCTCGCGGTCCGCCGTCGTCTGCTGCGCGCGGTTGCGCGCGCAATCCTCCGCATGTATGCGATATATGGTATATAGGTCCGCTCGTTTGCGCCCACACTATCCGCACTTAGGCTCTACGCTCCTTCTCTTTCCCGATGCTCGATCGCATGTCTATCTTGTTTCAGGTGCAGGAAGAACTAAAGAAAATAAATGGGCGAACGAGCCTCGTGCGGCTACTCGTGCGTCAATCGCTAATCGGTTCCGGCGGAAATATTTAAATTTGAATGTGCTACATTTGAACGCGGACGATCTATATATAATTCGGGACAGAATTCTATTTATAATTTTATGTATTTTAAGATTAATGTCTACGTTGCTATACCGTGTAAACGATCCAAACCAGATCTGAAAATAGAATCAAACTTATAATTTTATATGCCGCGTATCTCAATGTTTGTTTGCATTTTCCGATTTTTCAAATGTATTTTATATTGAGACATGGTACATCAAATTATAAATAGAATTCAAATTAAAAATCTCAAATTAAATTTTAAAAAATAAAATTGAAAATTTTAATTTAGCATTTTTAAAAATTCTGATTAAATTCTTTTTAATGTGTATGAATGTGTGATGTGTATGCGTGCGCGCGTGAACGTTAAATAAATTAAAAATGTTTTTAACTGTAATTTATTGAAAAATACAGAACGCGTTAGAAAATAAATGACGCGTGCCCGTGGTGTTCTAGATGTTAAAAATAAGAACAAAATTGTATATAATAAATATTTTAAGAACAATAGCACAATCTCCGAAAAAGCTAGATATTTTATATAAATAATTATTGTTCGTTTCTCGAGTATGTTAATGTTAAATTAATAAATATAAATCTTCAACAATGTGTATGATCTATAGCATTGCAATATTACAATATTAAATTAATATTCACTATCAATGCACTTCCATTTATTTAACAGACAATTCTTACAATATTTTTGAGTATATTTTTTCATGAAATAAGGGAATGTGTAATGTGAATATATGAGGCAAATGTATTGTATATATATCACATAACACCAAAAAAGTTATGTACTATTTAAATAAATTTTACATTTGGTAAGTTTAAATAAACTTTATACACACACAAAAATTGAGTGCACAACTTAAGTGTTTGACATCACAGTTTTTTTTTACATTATAGATATAATTAAAATACTAAGATATTTTAAATATGAAATTTTTGATAAATGTAATATTCAAAAGACAGAATTTTTATCACGGATTTTCTCTAAGAACCAAAAAAATTCATAAAAGTATTAAAATGTATCTCCTTCGAATACATTAACTTTTACTAGAATTTTAATCCTGTAAACGTATTACTGTTCATATCGCAAAAAAAATCCCTGACTACGAATTTTTTGACATAATTTACGAAATAATTTGTAGTTTTAATTTTCTAATCTAGATGAGGGTTATTCAGTCTGATTTCCGTATGCTGTATTGTCGACAAATGTCCTGAAATAAAGTAAATATTGTAATATCGATACGTATCGCATAGTTCTGCACATCCAAATATAAAATTTTCTTAACAGAAAAAAATCAACTATTGCATTTATTTTAGAAATATGTTAACAACTTACTCAATTATACCAGGTAACTCCTTGTATCTACAGATGTACTTGTGTCCAAGTTCATGAGATGAACCAATTCTTATCATTTGGATACGATTTGTATTATTTCCAAAACTATCTACTGCCGTTTGATAAAGCTGAAATATAAAACCACTTGTAAATATTAATTTCTTAATAACAATCTATATATATGCAGTTATCTAAAAGTCCATAAATGAAATATTGTAGACATACCTTTTCTGCCAAAAAAACTGGAATTACACCATCATCTTCAGCATGTAATATTACAATAGGGCAGTTAATCTTAGTAATATGCTTATCAGACTCAAATCGCAGATTATTTTTATAAAATGGTTCAACAGCCAACCAATGGAACCATGGTAAGTGCTTGAATATCTAGTGCATAAAAACGCGTAAAAATGGATATTTTTATTAGAAGCAGTATGACTTATATCTCACAAAATAATTAAAATATACCTGTGCAAATGGATGTTCTGTTAGTTCATCTTGAATGTTATTGAATGGTGCTTCCAGAAACAATCCTGTTGGTTGTATATTTTCAGCTGCTAACAGATCTAATACATGCGTAGCGACTCTAATGACAAATAAAAAGTTACATGATTATAATAAGCCACTTCAATTTGTATTAAAAAAATAATTTAAACGCAATTTACCCGGTTCCTAAAGAATGACCCCATACAAAAACTGGAGCTGAACCATTAACTTTTTTCATCACCCACTCAAAAACATATTTACTATCCATGACTACACCTTCCTCGGAAAGCTCAACCATATCACTATCGCCATAGCCTAAATTGATAAAAGAACATGAATAAAAGTTCCTATTTTAAACGTAGTACGTAAACAGTACTTTTACACGAATTTTTCTAAAAGTAAATGTAAGTTTTTAATACTCACTTCTATAATCAAAACATATAACATGATAATTTAGTTCTTGGAAAAGCTTATAAAGCTCGACTCTATGCGAACTTGCTCTATTACCACTGTTTCCATGCATATATAGAAACACAGGTCGCTTAGCGTTATTTAAAACTGCTTCGTAAGCTTCATCTGTCGCAATAGACCTATTTAATAAAGATCGTGGTAATATCTGCCTGCAAATAGACTATCATTTAATATAACGTACATTATTATATGCACTATTATATATTACAATATAACAATATAGAAGCAATATAGCTTCATAAAGTTACAAATTTCACATAAGATTTATGCAATCACTTACCATGCACCAATCTTTACTTGCTGGTCGGTATGTAAATAGAAATTTCTAGCACCTTTCAATCCAACCAATTCTGGATTGGAAAAGTCTACTTGAAGTGGCCAATATACTAAAATAAATTAAAATTATATATTATTAACACATAAGCTATAAATTTCATCATATTTTAACAAATTTAGAGCAAAAGAATTAATTTCAATATTTTGCATATTTCTTCAAAAATCAATCTATAAAAGCTTACAAGTTATTATGTCTTCATTCTGAATCATCTGGTGCAAAGGGAAAAAAGAAAGGAGGGAAGGAGAGTAAGATATATGCACTTTTTGTTGATTTAAAAGCGGCGTTTGACAATGTGGATAGAGAACAACTGTGGTCAACACTAAAGAATAAAGGAGTAAATTTGGATTTTATAAGAAGATTGGAGAAAGTGTATGAGAATACGATGGTTGGTGTAAGAACGAAGGGAGGGCTGACAGATCAGGACACACAAAGGAGTTCGCTAAGGCTGTGTGATGAGTCCACTTCTGTTTGATTTATATATTGCAGATACAGGAAAGGCGTTAAAAGATAGGAACATTGGGGGGGTGCCGTTACTTAATGATAGGATATGATCGCTGGAATATGCTGACGATATGGTGTTTGTGGCAAAAAATAAAGTTGTGTTAATGGATATGTTAGACACGTTAAGATTGTTAAAAAAAAAAAAAAAAAGAAATTGTCATTATATGCGGATAAGACTAAAGTTATGGTTTTTAATAGAGGAAACAAAGAGAAAAAGGAGAGATGGAAATGGGAGGATAAGGAATTAGAAGAGGTCTAGATTTTCAAATACCTGGGTTTTGTATTTAATAATAAAGGAAATTATAAGGATCATATAAAAGAGCTGAGTTGTAAAGGAAGGATGGCAGCCAATAGTCTGGGGATTGGGGGAAAGAATCTGTAAAAATAATTTTTGTAGAAGATGGATGTTATTTAAATATTTAGTGCAAAGTGTGTTGTCATATGGTATGGAGATTTGGGAGTGGGCGGAAAGGAAAGAGTTAGAGAAGTTCATGTTAGATTACGTTAGATGGGTATATAGATTGAATTTCTGCACGCCGAGATATTTGATGTCAAGGGAATTGGAACTTAAAAAGTTGAGGATCGGGTGGGGGCTAAGAGCAATGAAGTTTGAAGAGAAAATAAGGGCAGAAAAAAAAGATAGATGGTTAAAGAAATGTTTGTTGGATAAGGATGAAAATAACTAGGGAGATATGTACAGCAAAGAGAGGGAACTATATTATAATAGGAATGGTTGGGGAGTGCATTGTGCAAGCTATAGAGGGTATTAGGGCAGCGGGGGGTAATATAAAGTCGGAATTGGTGCATAGGGATTGGGAGGTTCAACGACAAATAGAGGAGAATAGGTTAATGGAAACTAAATATAATGAAAGGTATAAGGAGCTCTATATGAGTCTGGATGGACCCAGGTATTTGAAAATGGAAAACTTACAATTGGTTAAGTTAAATGCGGGAGATAATGTAAGAGCGTTAATAAGATTGAGATGTGGAAATATGGAGGAAGGTAATAAGTATTGGTTGGAAAATGAGAAATTGATGTGTGTGTTCTGCGGTCAAGGTAAAGATAACCTTAGGCACTATATCGAAGACTGTGATTACACCAAAGACTGGTTCACAGGGTTAGGGAATAACAGTAATAAAATTGTAAATAGATTGTGCAATGATGTATTGGAGAAAAGGAAAGGCGACGTATTGACGAAATTGTGGAGGGAGAAGGATTTTAAAATGAAGAAAAGGAAATAAGAATATATTAGAAGTGTGGAGAATGGATATGAATGTGTATGTGAATGGAGTTAAGGTTCTATTGTAAACAAAGTCCCTTCTTGGCTTTCTTGCTGAAGGAATAAACGATTGATTGATTGCTTACAAAGTTATTAAGACTAGTAATTTGTGACATCGTTTACGACGTTTACTGCGTTATTTTTATGAGTTATCTTACACAAAGTTACTTACCAAAATTTAAAAAAAGTATCTTTTTCTGAAGGGTATATGAGTAATGAAAAATTACAGGCAGAAGCCCAAATATAATGAGGTATATCAGCATGGATATCTTCATAGTCCAAGTTAAGCATCTGTAATGTAGCATATGTATATACATATGTATATGTATATATGTGAAATGTATAAATAATTAATAATTTAACAAAGCTTTTGTCTATAATCATCGGTGCAATTAGTCATGATATTGTAATAAAAGTAACAAGATGTATAGTAAAAAAACTTCAAAATGTATATGTTGTCCTACAATCACTTAAAGTCCTTTAAGTTGCATATTCTTTGCCAACCACAAATCTAACTTTCCGTCAACAGAAAAATTGAGGTACATTTGTTTCTGTATAATAAATGATTAATAAAACAGTATGTTTTTCATAATTCAAAACAGATATTACCAGACTTTTAATTTGTAAAAGAATGTATTTCAAAGATATAATATTCAAAATTACAGAATTATAGTAAATGATTATTTCATTGAGAAAAGGTTTACTTCAGATTGATCGAAGGGTTGTAAAAAAATTTATGAGATTCTTGAACATTTAATATGTAATTATCATAGAATTGTATAATGCAACAATTATTAATTTTGTGACGTCACTCAAGCAGTTTGCATTTGCCAAAAAACACAGAACAATAGCACTTAAAAGTTTAAGAAAACAATAATAAAACAGAGAACAGCAGCGACAAGAAATTAACAAAAATATAACAGCTGGATGCAATAGCTGTAAAAAAATTAATACACGCACACACGTAGGATAAAAGCTCCTATACGTAAGTTAAATACACATATTAAGTATAAGAGATAAAACCTATTCAAATACAAGAAAGTAAAGTCTTAAATAAATTTGTTTTAAAATAGCAACAAATTATGTAGCACAAAATAATATATATAGATATTATACCTTGTCATGTTTATAGCAGAATATTACATATTTATGTATTTATAATTCATGAGATACACTTAAAACCCGTGTCACACTACGTACCGCGGATCGAATTGAGATCGCGGATCGGGCTTTGTCACACAAAACATAATCTTATCTCTTGAAGTTTACGACATATAATAGTTATGGAGTCTCTCTAACTTATATAATTATTTGATAATATTATGCGCACAACATTACACAGATAACATGAAAAGTAAGCAAATTATGCCTTTTAAATTTAAGTATAAACACATATTCTATTTGTGTCTATCACATAAAGGTCATAAAATGTTGTATTTTTTATTGCTCTGTCGGTTTTACATACTTTTTCATTTCACTTTGTTTTATTTATGCATAAATTTATTTAAATTGTATATTTAGTAAAATTAATGGTGCAAATCTATTCCAGTTTTTGTACAAAAATCGCATTCTACACAAACCACCTTCACCAATTGTATTAAATAGCATTCAACACAAATCACCTTCACCAATGGTAAAATACTTACAAATATACCTATATCTAAATGAAGAACTTTCTTCAATTTCTTAACTCGGGTATTGCAAAATGAACAAAATGCATAATCATGTTTATTCAAATCACTCCCTCTTGATGAATTACTACAATCCCACTTCTACCCTGACTCATTGCTCATTCACAATAGCTGACAATGGAGACATCTACGGAGATGTCTAGAGTTCTAAAGTTCTAAAGTCTAAAGTCCTTTTCTTACTTTTCAAATCAGTAAGCACCTCTATTTTAAGATTGAACATTCGTTTCTTAATATGGGAAAATGATAAATTGTAATAAAACGTAAGATTGGTGTCTTATAAGAATGAAACATAGACAATGTCCTTGATAAAATGTTTTTCTGTTCAGTTCTGTTCAATCGTATTATGCTACACTTAGCTTGTGAATAGTTGTGATGATTAATTCTTACATCACCCATTCGCTGTGACTGACAAGAAAGACTTTAGAATGTATCACAGTGTGTCACAATAAGCTGACACAATTGCACTAACGTGACTAAAGAGTCGACGTAAATTTTATCGACTTTACATCGTCTCGTTTAAATAAGCTTGCAAGCTAACATTACAACCCACAGTTACATCAACAAAAAGAATACAGAAATATGTTGACAGAGATATAATTATGGTAAAGCCACTTACATTCCCATGTACCAAATCTCAAGGATGACGATTGGTACTATCGCCGCTAATAGTAGGTACATCGACATCGACTGTTAGTGGTTCGTTACTGTTTGTCTACAGTGTTTTCTCGTCGCAAGTCCTTTCTTCGAGCAAATTTAATTCCACAAACTTGTTATAAAAGATTGTTTTACCGTTATTATCTTAAGCAAAATGTTTGGATATAAGATGATAAATAATTACAAGATTCACAAATATAAATATATGTTATATGTATGAACAATCTCTCTTTAATATTCCTGAGTAAAAATTTTTATAATTCACATGCTACATTTTTCTTGTCCGACAAGTACAACTATTATACATGTATTAAGCATCTCATTGTCAGTTTAATTCAGAAATAATACAATATTCTTTCAATAATATATATTTCACATAGAAATAATAACTAGACACTTGTATACCTATAAATCTTTTAGAGATGTCTTTATTATCACATTTCACACTTGTAAGTATATCTGAAAAATCATATAGATAAAACTGACAGGTTTATCTTGCAAATTTTACGTAAAATAAAAAAATTACTTCTCTAGGTGTATATCTCTCTTTCACACGATACTTTTTTTTTACATAGGTACTTGTAAAGCGTTAATGTTAGGCCTCTAATGTTTATTTCTATCAATGCAGGTTAACTTTAAGCTCGATTTAACTTGACTCTTTATCTTTTTCTAATTCTAAGAATTAGAAAAAGATCAAAAGTAAGTTAAATCGAGATTAATAAAGTTAATCTACATTGGTAGAAATTGACATAATGTCCATTTCTACAAATGTAGATTAACATTAATCTCTGTTTAACTTACTTATTATCCTTTTCTAATTCATAAAACTAGAAAAAGATAAAAAATCAATTAAACCGAGATTAAAGTTAATCGTACATTGGTAGAAACGGACATAAGAACGATAACTACGATTAGTATAGCGACTATAGGTAGTTTCCTAGCAAAACTGCAAAAGTTGTGCTCATATCTATCGATTAAGAAACGTTCAATCGATCCCGGGGCCCGGGCGAGAAGGGGGAATTAACTCGTTCAGAGAAAGAGTGCCTGTGCATGCAGTTTTAATGAGGCGAGTACCTTCTCACGAAACGTTTCTTCGGTAGCCAATATACCATTATTACGACGAATTGAGCGTTATCGAGCGGCTTTTATCCCGTTGAAGGTTCGACAGGTGTCTGTACAATTATTAACACTTGTATTGTTTAGAGACGGCAATTGACAATTGCAAGCTGCGCCTGACGTCACGTCGCGACGAGAAGCACCGGATGCCCCGGTCTCGTTTCGTTCCTCGTTAGTCGTTACGCCTCGTCCCTTTAAGTGAGGTATTTATTTTTAACCGCACGCCCTCGTTACACTTGGTTTTACATCTAATACTGACTAATAATACTTCAAGAACGCGGATACCGACTGACGTCGCGGCGGCGGCGTCGTCGATCCTCTTCCTTCGAGGTTCGCCGTTTGCCTAGTCTATTATCTAACTAAAGTGAAAGTGACGTGAAGTGTGAAGTGAAGTTGGTAGGAGATTACCGGGTAGTGGTGGGGGCAGAGGAACGAAAAGAGAACGTGCTTGCGGGCCTGTTGCACTTTTTTACACTCGCTCTGCCAGGCCCAGCTCTGCCTCTCTCTCGCTCCCCCCGAAAAACCGCCTTTTCCGCTCCGAAACCTAATATTATAAAACTTTATGCGTCGATCGTTTCGAATGCGGAAGTGTTAAAAGCACGCGAATAAAAAAGAAAAGTGTTTTAGAAAGTACAATAGCGTGACCCGTATGTGATGTAATTAACGCAAAATAAATAAACATTGACATTTTTTATCATCGGGCGCAATATTAAGTAATTATAAGATAACAAAATTTTAAAATAATAATAAAATTATATAAAAAGGCTAGTTTTGCAGTCGTTCGGTTAAATAAAGTAAACAATTTGACTCGTTAATCTATTATCGTTTCGGCGGCACTTTCTACACCCCTCAGAGCGAGAAGGCTCTTCGGCCTGAAGTTGGGCTCTTGATCGGAGCATGAATGCATCGTTCCTTGAACTTGAATGCTCCGGTAGTAAATAGTTCCGGTACTCGTGCACCGAGCATTGTTTTTAGGTTAAGGTTGCCGCAGTCTCGCCGAGTCTCCTGCAGATCGTTTAAAATTAATCTTTATTTGTGTCGATTCGATGCGGGACTCGCATCGTTTAAGGCAGGAAAAAGGGAAAGAGAGTATTATGCGTCGGCGCGTTCTCGGCAGGACGCAAATGCTTCAAGATTTACATCGCTGCTGAACGTCGCTCTTGCAAACGCGATGATTCTACGTTAGTCCGAACGATGAGGGTCGAATTTCGGTCATGTCAACGCTCGTTGAGGTTGAGATTGACAGCTCGTACCCCGTCGACGATGACGTCTGCGTCCCCAATACGGTCGAGCGTATCAACTCGGCGGTGACGTACAACGATTTTTTCTCTAAGCATCTGATATGTAACAAACCGTGCGTCATCGGTTTGCAAGCAACCGAGAACTGGCCGTGCAGGCGTGAATGGATCTCGAATGGCTCGCCCAATTTCGAGGTGCTCCGCACGCTGTTCGGTATGTGTAAAATTCGATGAATCGGAGGAGGGGATCGCTTGGTGCGAATTATTAATTGTAATCTTATGTAATCTATTGCCTAGGACATTCCATTGTCCCAGTTGCCGATTGTAACAGAAAGTTTTACAATTCACAATTCAAGAATGACATGGCCATGGAGAGTTACTTGGAGTATTGGGTCGATTACAAGCGGAGCTGCTACGCAAAATCGATGCCGTTGTTGTACTTAAAAGATTGGCATTGCGTGAGAAGCTTCCCCGATGTTCCGTTTTATGAAGTTCCTCAGTACTTTGTATCCGACTGGTTGAATGAATATTACATTGCTCATCCCGAACTAAATGATGATTACATGTTTGTGTACATGGGGCCGAAAGAGACCTGGTAAATATATTTTCAATGTTACAATTTTGTTCATGACTTCTATAACTTATTCCCGTGTCGATTATTTCTTCTTCTCTGGGTTGAGACTGACTTAACTGTTGCTATTATGTTCAGGACTCCGTTGCACGCGGATGTTTTTACATCGTATAGCTGGTCTGCAAATATAATTGGGAGAAAGAGATGGCTGCTCTTTCCTCCGCACGAAGAAGACCACTTTCGTGATCTTTATGGGCAATTGGCGTACGATGCGGTTTCGGAGGAACTTAACGATCATACGAAATATAAAATGTACAACAGTGAAAAGTTAAAATGTTTCGATGTAACTCAAGAAGCAGGGGAGATTATATTTGTGCCATCTGGATGGCATCATCAAGTTTGGAATTTGGTAAATAGCTGTAGAATTTTGCAAAAGAATTTAAATTGCATGTACATTAATGGAAAATTAATTACGTGTCGTCTTCTGCGTAGGAAGATACAATTTCCATTAATCATAATTGGATCAACGGCTGTAATATCACCAATGTATGGTGTGCATTGAAAAAGGAATTAAGATCCGTCATGAGAGAAGTTGACGATTGCAAGGATATGAAGAATTGGAACGAACATTGCCAATTGATGCTAAAAATCTCTTATGGCATGGATTACAAACAGTTTTTTGAATTTATATCATTTATTGCTAAGAATCGTTTACATGCTATGATAAAAAAGGGTCAAGTCATAAGTTTCAGTAAGTATCGTTTCGGACGTAATCACTGTTTGTTTGATTTGCGAGCACTTAAAACCATATTGGAGGATATTATCACAGACGCTCAAGATCTGTCCGTATACAGTTTGATGTGTGAGAATGATGAAGCCCGCGTGTTATTGAAAAATATTACTTTGTTCCTCGAGTCTTCTTGTAACATTGAAAATGTAGTTCCTCCATGAACAAAAAATCCAATAAACTGTTAACAAAATTGCCAAGAAGCCAATTGTAAATTCTGTTGTAAATATAGCATGTACTTTCACAGTTTACACCATGTCATTCTTATGTGTATCAAGTTTTATATAAATTTCCCCCCTTAACTTTATTTAAATTTTCTCTTAAAAGATAACATTTTGCGAAATCGCTTATTTTAGGATTGCTTTTGTACAATAAGCACGTTATGTTAGATGCCGTCTCTCATAGCAGACACAACTAAAATTTTAAGATAATTAAAAAAGAAATTCTCACTTTAAAAAGAAATTGCAAATGTATCATAAATATAGTATGATAAAAAGCAATAATTATCTTAGATTCTATAATGAATATGGCTATATTAAAAGCGCAGACACATGAGTGAAATTCATTTTTACTCTTAAAAAATAATTAAACATAGAAAACGTAATTTTTTTTTCTTTAGTCGAACGTATACTACTCTCTAAATGTAAAGATTTACAATAAAAATTTGTTACTTGTACTCTATTAAGCTAAAGTGCAACCTAATCGTGGATACATTGTCTCTGCTGGTTGTAAAACAATAATATCTCGCAAAACGTAACTTATATCTATCTTTAACGTATTGTCTTATTTACTTCTCAATTATGTAAGCATAAATATTCTAATTTCTAAGAATGGCTATACATGCGTGTGCGCATGTGCGCCCATATGCATGTGTATGTATATACACTAGCGTACATGTGGTATTTTAATAAAAATATACAAAATTTATAAGATACAAATATCACTTTTTCAGTGAGGAGTGCTCGACATGTTAACAAACTGCTTATTGTTAGATCACGAATTTTCAATAAAATGAATAATGCATAAGTATACGTTATTAGAAATTACATAAATATATAATTCCTAATAATATATTACTTATGAATGTGCATCTCGTTTCCGTCTATCTTTCCGATATATGCTACAGATATATGCTACATTAATACAGATATGCATGATGTAAAAAAGAATTATAGAAATTTATCATTTATCTGTAGCACTACTCCAATTATTTCAATTAATTTGTTAAAATCCGTAGATCCTCTCGAAAAAAAACCATAGTTACATTATGTACCTCTTCTCTATATGATACGCCTGTACATATTTATAATAAAAAAGTGCTCTCTCTCTCATACAGGGAAGTTCCGCACAATCTTTCTCAAAGTTCTGCTCATTCCTCTTGTTTATGGTTCTCAACTACTTATAAACTGATACAAAATATTGCACCGGCAAAGAGCTATTTAAAACGAAATACGTAGCTAGCTTTTTTTCCTACATATGCTCTCCGTTACTTAAAAAAAGATTGTCATGGTTAAAAATATGGTGAACAATTTTATCGCAGTTTTTTGATACAAGTTTTTTTCTTCGGCCACAAATAAGCAGAGTTATAGGCAACACATACATCCTACATACCATACCACCTACATCCGCGCACGTACATACATACAACATACACCTGTACATTTGTTATTCCTGTATATCTAATCTTCTGAAATTTACAATAGTATCAATTTTTATCTTGCATAGCAAGTATATCTAATATTTGAAGCATCACATATCACAAAGTCCAACGCATTGATCAACAACAATTAACCACTATTGCAAAGTTTAGACTTTCCGCAATGTGCGCTTGCTTTATTGATAAGTAAACTCTTTTTATATACCTTAAATGTACGGTTCTCAATATTATCCTTACATTAATTTTACCGTTTATCAAGGCTGAACAGAAGTGAGCAACAGGATTTTACTCCGCTGCTGATATAGAATCAAATATTCATCAATCAATCATCAGTTATCAAGAATCATGAGATTGGTTCGAAATGTAACTGATATTCATGCCGTCAAGAAATTTTAGCATGAAAATATTGTTGATTATAAAGTAACGTTCATACTTTTTCTATATGTTATGACTGTTTAATTTCTCTGTGTATAATTACCTAACACTTCTTTCATTTTTTACACTTTATTCTTTCTGTATTATATATCTGCTAAAATATAAAGTAAATTTCCTTAACAAAGAAGTTATATTACACGAGATAAATCATATCTATCTCCAAGTATAGTAAACTATTTTCCTATTTTATATTTATACGTTTTCTTCCTCTCACGAAGATCATTCAACTATATTATATCACTCAATTATATAGGATGACTTGGTAGCGGCTGTACAGGTGGCACCGTCGGTGTAGCTGGTGTTGTCGGTACAGGTACTGGCGTTGACGGTATCGGTTGATGCGTTTGTCGCGGCGGGGAAAGAAGCTCTTGCCTATCCCTTTCTCGTTCTCGACCGGGTCGCCACGCTTCCAATAAAGCTTCGACTCGCTCTTCCGTAGGTCCCCATCGCGCAGCACCAGCTGGATTTTGTAACCATACAACTAGCGTGCCGTGGACCGCTCGGATGTTTACTTCACCTCTGAAATGGAGAAAAAAAAATATATATTTAATATTTTCTTCATATATAGTATGTCATACGTATGTCAAATCTAATCAAGATTCATATAAACGTACTTTGGAAGAATATGTTGGAATCCGTGTCTGTATTCGTGTTCCATAGCGGGTACTACTACTTGTTTGCGCTTAAAGTGACTGCCCTCGAGTTTTGTGAGCGCATGAGGAACCGGATCACGCCACTCCGGTAAAAATACCACGAACGACAAAGGCTCGGCCGAATCAGCCAAAAGACGCTCGAAGTGGTTGACCATAGCTTCCATAAGTTCCTCGCAGTAGGGTGGATTTGCTTGAAACGATCCGCTGACCGGCCTAAAGTCCAAGAATGGTCCCCTCGATCCAAAATACGAGTCTGTATCGGCGAACGCTGAACAATACTGCCGAAAATAACAGTTCAGAGGCGAGGCAAAACATTCGAACGTTACGCCGAATGATCGCTGAAGGCATTCAAAAACCGTCACTGGAAGAGCCATCTGAGTTGCTTGGCCTTCGTTCATTCCGAGGTATGTTTGATAGCGTTTCAGCATACACCAGACGCGTGACAGAAACATTTCGAATTTTTTGTCGTCGAAAGCGTTATACCTATACAAATGTTCCAGTTTAGCAAAGTGCGTGTTATTAATATACATGGTGTCACCGTGAAAGCGCAGCATTATTTGCTCGCGCTCAGGGAGGTAATCAACCTGTGGAAGTCTCGGCGTGGGAAGGGAAAATTGCACTGGATAACACCAAACTTTTCTCTGCGTGCTAGCAGGACCTCCTAACGGTATAACATCCCCAAGACCATTGTCTTTGAGGATCTGGTTATTTTTATCTTTTACTTTCTTCGCATATTCTGTCGAATGGTGATAAATTTTCAGGCATATGCCTTCAACGCTGGCTTTAACAGTCGCTGTCAGATGCGGTTGACATTGTCGCTTCAGATGGGCGAGTCTGTCCTGGAAATCGTCGAACGTGGCGCCCACCGTTCTTCTCAACCACTGGAAGGTGTCTTCCGCGTTCCATTTGACCACCTTCCGACTCTCGGGCGACGCTGCTCTTGATTCCACCATCTTTTTCGCTGCTTCGGCATAACGCGACAATTGCTTCCTCGCATCCCCCGTGAACTTCGGCCTTACCAATTTAATGGGAATATCGTTCATGATCTCGCGATACATGGACATTGAAATCTCGGGGAAGCATTGACTCGGTAGCAACGGATCTGAGCCGCAATCGATAACCTTCCGTTCCATTAGCCACCTGTTGAAGGAATCTTTCGGTGCGTCTATAGATTCGCGAGTGTGACATAACTCTTGATAACACTGCCGTAGCTTTGACAGTAAAGCGCAGCGCAGAGCTTCTACCTCAGGATGAACGTGCATCAAATTTGATGGTGCTCGTTCGTATATTATAACATTTGTAGGTATCTCCAGATCCCATGGACCCCTATAACGATGAATGAAATTATTCGTTCACTTTGCTGTAAATATGCCTTAACATCCTAATAAAACTAAATACATACGCCAATACAAATTTCTTTGCCGGTGGAACAACTCCATCCTCCGATGCTCTTCGTTTTAATGTAGCACCTGGTGTACTAGGTGGAATGGTTCCATTTCCAGGCGGAGGTGGCACACCACAAATGCCAAGTGGGTCCGTGATTGGATCAAACTTTGATAGGATACATATATCATGTTACATTTTACCTCTTTATTATAAAATTTAGATATTTATTTGTCATATTTTGCAGTACCTGTGGTTTCAGGGAAGGTACTACCCATAGAGATTCTCCGGTCAATTTGTTCCAGAAATATGGCCGATTTTCACGTTTACTCCAAAACTTTTTCCAACCTTGTTGTTGAAGTTCTATAGATAACTCGAGCTCTGGAAAGCTTCCTGGCGGTGCACCCTGCAAGAGAAAGAGTCTTAAGTCAGTCTTATAATCTGGCAAATTAAAATCATTAAGGGCCGATTGTTCCAACCTATTGGTAAACTAAATAACTTACTACTAGATAAATCATATATCTTTGTTTTTCCTTCAAATTAGACAAATATAGACATATGATTTAACTATTAGTTACTAGTTAGTTTACTAACGGTTGGAACAACCGGCCCTATAAGTGTTAGACTTCTTTTGACATACCTGAGTTATAAGAGGTGGTTGTTGTATGTGACCAAGTTGTGGACAGTGATCAGCTACAGTTTGCGCAGGTGTTAATATAGGTGTTTGGAGCTTAACAGGTGTAGGAACTATAACTTGTGCTACTGATGAATTTGTATCCTGTTGCAGCGCTTGATGGTGGTGATGTATGACCGGTAACGAAGACACTGACTGTCCCGATAAGACTTCCCAATTCGAGGTATTGGGTACATCTTGTTTTCCTCCGCTTACTTCGTTCATGGTTTGATATGCACCGTGTTGCAAAATACTGAAAACATTAATCCAAATATATTGTCATATGACAAGTATCTATTGAAATATATTTATTCTCTAATTACGATAGCTTATATAAAGATTATTATAAGATTACTGAACATTTAATTTATGACTTCATCAGAATTGTAACATAATCAATCACAACATGATATAATAACTTAACAGAAAAATGTTACATATACTTTCAATCAAATCATATATAGAATTATAGATATGACAACAGTTGACAACGCTAAAGTGATACGTTTCATTGAAATAAAATGCATTTTTATATTTAGCTTGCACATATGCTTATCAATTAAATAATACTGTATAAGAGCTACAAAGGAGACTTGCGAGAATTCAAAAGAAGACACTGAAGAGATGGTAAGGGTAAGGAATGGAGATGGAGCATCAGAGATGCTGGCACAAGGAGCACGCTGCGGTTTGCACAATTTGGTCCATTCACATCCCACGCGTGTTCACGCACACAATGTGAAAAAAAGAACACGGACAATTTCGCGACAACCGCGGTATTTCTCGGGACGTCGCGTCGCGCGGACTCGACAGCACTCGCGGTGCGTGTGGCACAATGTTTGTTTACATACTGAGAAAACGTCCGGGGAAATATGCGGTTTCTCGCGTCGCCGGATCGGTCCCGCGTGCACAAAATGCACCGTGGTCGAGAGGAGGCTTACCAGAGCTGGCGATACCCTCAATTCATGAGAAATGCGCGACGGCACTTAGAATTCATTCATGATTTGTGAAATTTGACGCAACGATATCCACCCGTACGACGCCATTTGCTTAAACTGAAGGAACGGGGTATGCACGCAGCGAGGGGAGAGAACGCAAGGCGGCGTTTGCAACGAAAACGGATGCGCTCGCGTCGCTTCGGGAGACGCTCGAACGTGATTGGCGGAACGAAGCTTACGTCGTCGTGTCGCCCGTACGAAGAACACGGAGAGTGTAGGGAATAACGCGGCAGCCAATCAGCGTCCCGCATTTCCGACACGATTACGTAGCGGGAGATGATTGGACGTCGCGTCGTCATCCGCCGTGTCTCATCAAGCCCATCAAGGCATCAAGGCCGTTGATTAGGCCCGCCCTGAGTGTCTCTCGTGTCTCTTTCGGAAATCGGAATTAATTTAGTAATTTTCTGACGTTTGCAGACTGCCTGGTATCAAAATAATCGATATTTTTATTGTGCCATTTTGATGTGACCAACAAGTGCGAGGTGGTTGGAAAATGTAGAAGTTTATACCAAAGAAAAATTGAAAGGACAAAATATTTTATATAAAAGAGAACTGGGAAAGTAACCTGGAGTTAAAGGTTAAGAAAAATATGAGAACGATTAATGATGAGATAGCAAGTGACAGCAAGAAGCAGTTTGTAACGTGGCCAAAGTTACAAATTAAAGATGCTTAATTAGCAAAAAAGGACTGTTCCAGTAAGGACGAAAAGAGGAAAAATTTATACTATAAATTGTTGATGTTGATAAAGTGTCATACAAATTGAGCTTTGCATTTTCCTTAAAAATCGCTTTTAAGGAGAATAATTTTGCATAAAAATGACAGATCCCTCGTTGATGAATACAGAACAGACGTATTGGAACACAGAAATGCAGCAGGATGCGAAGTATTATCCGATTCCTCAAATGTCAAACTTTCCTAACTACACTCAGCCTCCCAATTACAACTCTTCGTATTCCTACAACGTGCCTCCTTCCAATGTATCAGGTATTCCTCCTCTTAATGTACCAAACATTCCTTCGCATAATATATCAAATATCCTTCCTCCAAATGTACCGAATATTCCTCCCGATGTTAACATACCAAATTCAATGTACCATTTTACACCTACCACCTATCATAATGAAGCAGCCAATTTTCCTACCAATATCCCTTACCAAAATCGAATGAATTCACAGTATGGCGATCAGTATTATGGCAGAACGGACTCTGCACATAGATATATGAATGGAAATTATACAAACTGGAATGTGAAAACCGAGAATGTATATAATGACAATACTGGTAACGAGTGGCACTCCAATAACTTTTCTGCGAGCTGGCCAACATATCAAAATACACCTGCTCCATGTTATGATACAAGCGTGACAACATATAACAAAGAGAGATTATATCCTACACAGTATGAAACGTCGCAAAGACTGGAAGAGCCTAAATGGAAATTCGATAACAGGGAAATGTTGCCCAAGCGTGCAATTAGCAGACAGAGATCTAGCAGTCCACGTAGTAAACAAGACAAAGTGCATGGACCACAATATCAGAATCACAGAGACAGATATCGTCAGCACAATAAGAAGACATCCAATTCAAGAGACTCCACGGATGATAGTAGGCACATTGAAAGGTCTCCATCTAAAAAACATGAGAGTTGTACATCTCGCTCAGAAGAACCGTACGTAAGCACTAAAAGCAGGAAAAGATCAAAATCACGGGAGTCTCAGTCAACTAAAGACACTACACCAACCAATAACAGTAAACGACCCAAGGGTCCTACTGAAAGAGAGATATTGTTAGAAAAGTATAGGTAAGAGTTTTATAATTGCATTGGCTCTTGCATATTAAATTTATTTTTGAAAAAAACAAGAAATTAATTACCACATTGATTCTTATTAAGTGGTATGCGTTCTATATGTAAAAGTTATACGTATATCTATGTATCTACAAAATTATAATTTAAGTAATTATAAAAATTTTTTATATTAGACGTAATTATTGTGCAACGAGTAAGGACATAAAGCGAAAACTAAATGAATTATCAGCAATGGGATCTAAAGGTATACTTGAAAATGAGAAAAAGATTTGGACACGTACATCGCCAGCGGATCTCTTCTATATCAGGGACGAAAATAATCCGAAAATAATGAAAAGTACTCCTAAGCTACAAGAATTGTATATGACATTTAAAACAGTGTTGATAGACAGAGCTGCTGCAGCGAGGAAATTGCAGGTACATTTATTTCCATAAATTGTCTTATGTAAAGGAATTGCGTAAAACTGTATTTTGTTATTTTTCTTAGCCACCTTATGAACCACCTCCGAGAAAAACAAGAGCGCGTCTTTGTCGTCATAAGTCTGAAGCTTGTAGCAGTAGTAGCTCTTCATCCGATAGTGAAAATTCTATGGATGAAGATGACAGAACGATGGAAGAGTTAATGGCAAAGAAACAACATCCACAAAGATTGCATCCTGAAATGTGGTTTAACGATCCTGGAGAAGTAATATCGAGAAATGTTTTATAAATCTTTTTTTTTTACGTTAGCTTTAACATTTCAAAAATATATTGTCATTTTTTTTTAATTATAGATGAACGACGGTCCATTATGTAGATGTAGCGCAAAATCAAGACGCTCGGGTATAAGACACGGGATTTATGCTGGAGAAGGTGCAATAAACAAGTGTGATTTATATACAAATAATGCGGATAAATTGTATCACTATAGGATAACGATCAGTCCGCCGACAAATTTTCTCACTAAGACACCAACGATTATCAAACATGACGAACATGAATTTATATTTGAAGGCTTCTCCATGCTTTCTCACTTCCCATTGGTCAAGTTACCCACGTGTAAAGTTATTAGATTTAATATTGAATACACGATTCTCTATATAGAAGAGAAATTACCGGAAAATTTTACAATACAGGAACTGGACTTCTTTCGTAAGCAGTTTGCTCTAGTTTATTTAAAAAATATATATTTCTCGCGTTATCCGAACTAAAATATTTTTAATTTTCACAGAAACATATTTATTTAAGGAGATTTTGGAGCTTGTAGATTTTGATCTATACGCGGCACAAGACAAATCCGGCTGCGGACAGTTCCATTTCATGCCAAGATTTGTACGTGATTTGACTGACAACGGTCAAGAGATCCTATCGATGAATGAAGTTCTGAATTATTTGATAAAGAGCAGTACTCTTTTAATAAATCCAGACGATCTATCTAGATTGGTGGTGATGCCACAATACAAATGGCAAGATTTTGCTGACGAAGTAAAGGGAATGGTCGTGACTTACCCAGGGAAAAAACCGTGCAGCGTTCGCGTTGATCAGCTGGATAGAAATCAAGAAGACCAATCCAATAAAGTATCACTTGCTTATCCCGAGATAGTTCACTTTGGTATCCGCCCACCACAGCTTAGCTATGCAGGAAATGCAGAGTAAGTATCTTATACTTATCAATCAATAATGTATCACATAATTTAAAGCACGATCTTTTTGATACAAAAGGATTTCGTAATATTTATCAAATAAAGTCGAAAACAAGATGTTATACAGTTTCCAAATAATTTTTATTGACTTTTAATCATGACATTTAATTTCATTTAAGATAGAATTTAATAAACTTTTAGTAAAATAATAAAACATTACTTTTCTTAATTTTTGCATTAATTTAATATTTTGATTCCCGATCAGTTTAAAGAGTTATTATGTTTTTAATTATAGTGACTTTATTTCACACAATTATGTATAACGAATATAGAAATAAATTATATTTTATGCCTAAGAACATCGTAGAATTTTTTAGAAGTGATTGAATCTAATTAATGCATAAGAAACACGAAACCTTTCTTCAAATTTTTTGGAAGCTACATTTTCTGAACACACGATGCTTGTGCTTTAAATATAGTTCTATATTCACAAACATGCATTTTATAAATTTATCTAGTTACCAAAAAGCCTGGAGAGATTACGTGAAGTTTCGACATCTACTCGCAAACATGTCGAAACCATCTTTCGAAGATAAGAGAAAATTAGAGGCAAAGGAGAATAAGTTGCAGGAGTTACGTACTCAGAGCAAAATGAAGCGCGATGTCACGGTCGATGTCAGCTCCGAAGGATTTTATAGAACCGGCATTATGTGCGATATTGTCCAGCACGCGATGTTGATACCGGTACTAGTCTGCCATTTGAGGTTCCACAAATCTCTGGACAATCTAGAACGCACGTTGGGATACGAGTTCAAAAACAGATACCTGCTTCAGCTGGCTCTCACGCATCCCAGCTACCGTGAGAATTTCGGCACAAATCCGGATCACGCGCGAAACTCCTTGACGAATTGCGGTATAAGACAGCCCGAGTACGGCGACCGCAGGATCCACTATATGAACACGCGTAAACGCGGTATCAACACGCTGATCAACATAATGTCCAGATTCGGCGCGAAAACGGAAACGGAGTCATCGATAGCACACAATGAACGACTAGAATTTCTCGGCGACGCGGTCGTCGAGTTCCTCACCTCCATCCATCTCTTCCATATGTTTCCGGATTTGGAGGAGGGCGGTTTGGCTACTTACAGAGCGGCGATTGTGCAAAATCAACATCTCGCCGTGTTGGCGAAGAAACTGAATCTGGAAGAGTACATGCTCTATGCTCACGGTAGCGATCTCTGCCATGACTTGGAGCTGAGGCATGCAATGGCGAATTGCTTCGAAGCGTTGATGGGCTCGCTGTTTCTTGATGGAGGGATAGAAGTGGCTGATAGGGTCTTTGGAGAGACGCTTTTCAAGGGTGAAGAAGATCTTGCTAAAGTTTGGGTGAATTATCCACGGCATCCCCTTCAGGAACAGGAACCGACAGGAGACAGACAGTGGATTCCTAGCTTCGAGCTATTACAGGTATTGCTCAGCGTTTGAACAAATACTTTCTCTCGACTGTGGAATACTTCTTTTGTCTTTTCTCATGTTACCAGAAATTGACCAAGTTCGAGGAATCAATCGGAATAGAATTCACTCATATCCGTCTTCTTGCTAGAGCGTTCACAGATCGTAGTATAGGATATACTAATTTAACATTAGGATCTAATCAACGGCTAGAGTTCCTAGGAGACACTGTGTTGCAGCTTATCGTTTCTGAATACTTGTATAAATTCTTTCCGGAACATCATGAAGGACATTTATCGGTAAGCGATGTTGTTCGTAGATCATTTTAATAATCATTTTTTTCTATCACAACCAATTATTATATTTGTTACAGTTGTTACGGAGCTCTCTTGTAAATAATAAAACGCAAGCGGTTGTCTGCGATGACCTCGGTATGACTCAATACGCGCTTTACGGGAATCCGAAAGCCGAATTAAAGACAAAAGACAGAGCAGATTTATTAGAAGCTTTTCTTGGCGCACTTTATGTTGATAAGGGTTTAAAGTATTGTCACGTGTTTTGTGATGTATGCTTCTTCCCACGTTTACAAGATTTTATCATGAATCAAGATTGGAATGATCCAAAAAGCAAATTACAACAATGTTGCTTAACTTTAAGAACTATGGACGGTGGTGAGCCAGATATTCCCGTGTACAAGTAAGTTCTTCATTTTTTGGCTATAAAAAGAACCTCTCAAAATTACAAATATATTGTATTTATTTTTGCAAATGTCTCAATTCTTGTTAGATACATATCACAAGAATTAAATGTTTGCAAAGGAATATTTTCATAATCTTATATGGTTTACTTTTTCTTCAGAGTCATCGAGTGTAAAGGACCAACTAATACAAGGGTTTATACAGTCGCTGTATATTTTCAAGGAAAACGGCTGGCTACAGCTTCAGGACATAGTATCCAAGAAGCGGAAATGAACTCTGCCAAAGAAGCTTTAGAAAAATCAGAAGGTATTACACGCATAAAAATGATAAAATAATTATTATATAATAATGATAAAATAATTATTATGATAAAATAATTATTATTATACAAGATGATTAAAAAATCATGAATCTTCACAGATATATCATAAATATGGGATCTCTATCTTTTCTTATTGTTAGCTAAAACTTGATTTTTTCTTACACAACTTTTTAATTTTTAAATATCTTAAATATCTTGATAATTATATGTGAGTTCCGTTAATGTGAGTTTATTAAAATATGTTTGATATGAAATCGAAAGAATAAACTATTGTTTATATATATATATATATTTGAAGTTTATAATAATCTATTTTAATTTAAAAATTGCAATGTCTTTAAACTTTTAATAAGCAAAAATTTGATTATTTTTGTAGACTTATTCCCGCAACTGGATCATCAAAAACGTGTAATAGCAAAAAGTATGAAGATGCAGCAATGGCCGAATAAACAGAAAGCAAGAAAATCTGAGAAAAAGTCCTATGACAGATCTGATGATTCTGATTGTAGTCAAAGTCGGAGAAGAAGTCGTAGTAGAGAACGTAATACCTCGAAAAAAAGAGAGACTTAGGTAGTAGTTTTACTATTTTATTGTTGTCATTAATATAATTAATATATCATGATTTTGATTTTCTGCAGAGGGAAATACATAGACTACAAAAATATAAAAATAATATTTTTACAGTTACATGTATATTTTTTAATGTTTGTATATCTTGTTCCACAAAAAAATAATCTCGATTTTTGTATATCGCGTTCAAATCCTCTTTCAGAAATCACCTACTAGATAAATAATAATCAATAACGTAAGAAACTGTGATGTTAATGCTGATATATTCATACTGATGCAAGCAGAATTAAAGAAATGTACCTGTATTAATATGTGCGTGTATGTTACTGAATGCCATGCCATGGCAATTTAAACGATTTCTATTTTACTTCCATTTTAAGTACTAGTGCACAGATCCAGATTATTTTCTTATGGAACGAGGAATATTATGTGTTATATAAATCATTACAGCTGTCTTCCTTTTTGCTAGCAATTTACATGGCCTACTTTTACTATGTACATTTGATTACAATTTGGAAAAGATTTTAATTATTTACCTCGTTCTGTCAATATTGGATTGTCTTGGTTCAATAAATAACTGTCTTCGTTAATTATAGCGTTACACCGTTCAATATTATTACAAAAGTTTCGCAAATCCCAATGTTTTTTCAATAGAGCAAGATTTAGATTAAATAACGCATACCGGAAACACTGTATTTGAGTGCACGTAGCAACGCTGTGGAGCTGCATTCCCAAGTCGTGAACCAAAGTTTTTAAATACATTTCGTTCTCGTTTATGCAAACAATTTCTGAAAAAATGTGTCAAAAATTATTAATTAATAATCAATATGGTTTATACATATTTTATATAGATATTATAACATTTACCCAATGTAAATTCGGGAGATGTAAAGTCTATACATTTTATGTTATATATCATTGGAAGGTGTGTATCGACAGGTCTCACCGGACCTTGTACAGCTAATTCGTATGCAGCTTGACTCTGCATATCCACTCCACATAATCTAAGAAAGTGAATAGAAATTAAATCACATAACTAATGAATAATATCATACATATCTATCGTATAGCATACTCGAACATCTTTCTTTGATGAGCATTCTGCATGGAAGCGCATATTTTGTCTATTGCGCTGCGCTTAATATATTTATATGTAGATCTTTCGACGATCTTCCCAGTTATAAAGTACGTGTCTGTTGCCTGCCCTAAGAGACCTTTAACCCGGTAACTAGTCGGAGACTTGGAATCCTTCAATTTGTGAGCCCATTTGGTACCATCGTTAATACCACAAACCATGAGACCTGACATATCTTTGTTCAGGTAATTAGCGCATATCAATTTGAAGTCTTTAGGTTGATATCGTGGACCTACGACTAATGGATGATCCGCGTAGCTCGGATGTACAAGTACCTTCATCCTCGTAGTTGTATCACCTTCAATGCGTACGTGTTTGATCGGTGGACGTACCTGCATACTGTTCAAATCTAAAAAATAGGAATTGTTCTTGAGAAAATCAGTTAATGTTTTTTTTTTTTCAAAAGTAACAAGATCGTCTTAATTACACATTTTACATAAGTTTTTGTCTTATTTGCTCCATATTTTTTGTTTCAAATATGAAAAAAGTGAGGTTGAAAGTTGTTTTCTTCAGCTGCGTTACTTTACATAAAAAATAAAACAGTATATTTGTCGCTAGGAGGAGCAAAGAAATAAGGAGGAATTAAATTAAATAGAGAGCAAATGAGATAATATTATCTATTATATCACAGTAGAATAAATTTACAGGCATATCCTAACCTTTGCAGAGACGATAGATTATGGTATCCCGTGCGTTTAAGTACGTGACCATTGGCGGTTTGTAAACAGTAAATACTCCATTTAACGCTTTCCACGCTGTTCTAGCGTCGTGAACAAGCTTTCTTTCCACTTTCGGGGCCAGAGTATTCATCATTCTGCCAAAAGTCCGAACGGAAAGCACCGCTTTCCGTTGATTCTCTCGCTGACAAAACCGCGTTACTGATGCAGTAATCGCGCAATTACAGCAATTACTTCCTCCAATTTTATAACGAACGCTAAAGGAGGATCAGTTTTACAAAGTTTTACAATAAATTCTTGGTAAAGAAAGGATCAAGTTATCGCCGCACCGTGATGGTGCGATCCCATGGTACGGAACGTATGCGCAATGCGGAATTGGCGGAACGCTTGTGATTGGTTCGACCTCTTTCACGTTCGTTTCGCCGACTTTTATCCGCAAGCAGGGTTGGGTAAGGTGCAGTCCCATGCACAGCGAAAAATCGGAAACGACAAAAAGGGAACCGCAAAATGGAAATAGAGCATGCGCAGCTGCACAGCGCGTTGTCTGCTTATTCCGTTACTTTTTTTCAACTTCAGGCGTCCCATGCAAGCTAAAAATAGGAAAATTGAAGAAAAATCAGAACTTGTTAAATCGGAAATGCTATTTAAAGGTAAAAGTAATAAAATGTATATTTATATAAAGAAAATAAATATTATTACACATTTGTATACAACTACACTCGAAATACTAATTTTTACATGGGGACTGCACTCGAAATTACTAATTTTTCGGTTTCTATGAAGAAAAATTGGTTAAAGAAAGAGGTTAGAGTATCATTCCTTGTTGAAAAAGCTGCTCCATGGGACGCTAGAAATCGAAAAATAGGAAACGGAAAAGGTACGCAAAATTATATTGATTGAAAATTTAAGTTAACAAAAATTTTTATTTATTCTATAAATATTCTGTAATAATAGTGTCAATTACCATTGTGTAGGTACGTGCATAATTCATAATGACGATCAAAAGTTTATTTGATGCTAATACTGCAAAAATGCAGACAGTTGCAACAATCTGACGTAGCACGTAGATACAAGATTGTAATTCTGCACAGTATGCACGCGCGTCTATTATCCCCTTTGTCGTTTCCGATTTTTCGCTGTGCATGGGACTGCATCCTTAGTATTAGGAGCAGTCCCATGAAAACCAAATATATCAAAGAGAAACTAAAAATGCAAATAAGCAGAAAATGCAACTAAATCACAATGATTTAAATTGCTTGGTTTTTTCGTAATGGCCTGCAGTTTTCTGTACCGGTTTTTTCTTATCTTTAACATACTTATGTATTAAAAACTTTAAACTATCTTCGACGATTAGATTATCACATCGATGATTGCTACAGAAATCACTGCTGTAGTTATTAAAAAATATTTTTGTAAAAGCTGATTCTAAGTTTGACTTATGTCCATTTTCATCGCAAAAGTGAAATAATCTATTGTGTACGTTTTGTATTAACGTAATCAGCTGATTACTTGGATACGTTAACGAATCTTTGTCTGAATATTCCTTAAAAACCGTGTACAGATAATGTTGTTCTTGTTGTGTACAAAACAAATCAATTTTACATTTTGAACAATTTTCATCAGGAAGTTTTAGCCTTTTTAAAAGATAACCCGACACGTAAGAAAGAGCTGGTGGAAGGTCTTCTGACATGTTATACTTGCGTTGTTCGTCAGGCATGTGCGACTCCTCGTGTTTCGCTAGACTGGTCTTATTACTTCCTTTCAGGGCCTTTGGTATTGCCTTCGGTAGCTGCAGTCTGAAAAATTAAACAATACAATTAGATTCACACACTTAAAAGACAGATTCACAAATATATATACACAAATATATATATATATATATATATATATATATATTCACAAATAAAATTGGCAGCAAAAAGAATGCAATTTTAAAAAAGAGAAGGCAAAATCAAAAAAGAAAGCAAAGTGTAACAACTAAAGAGAAAATATGATTCTAAGAATTGAGAAAAATAAAAGATGGTCCGAGTGAAATACTTATACGTACTTGATGTTGATGTACCAGCATGTGTCTCTGTAGATTGTTCAGCCTGTTGAACTCGCGATCGCACACTTCGCAATCAAACTTCTTGTCGGGATCGTGATGCTTCTTGTGCACACTCAAGTTGGTTATGTGGTGGAAGGTCTTCTGACATGTAGCGTTGTTCGTTAGGCGTATACCTCACTCCTCGTGTTTCGCTAGACTGGTCTTATCACTCTTATCCATGAACCGCCGACCGCAGTAAATGCAAGGAAGCGGTCGCGATCCACGAGGCACCACCGAAATTCAACATGGCAGCAGGCAGGCACTTTTCACTTTCACGTCTCCGAGTCTCCGACGCCGACCATGCCCGATCGACGTTCGGCTTGCTTCGGCTCACGATATGCGCGCGCATTACCCCGCTAATGTTAGGCCGTGCCGCCATGATGTTTCTCCCCTTCTCCTACGAGTTGTATCCCCATGCGTATGCGCAATGCGGAATTGGCGGAACGCTTGTGATTGGTTCGACCTCTTTCACGTTCGTTTCGCCGACTTTTATCCGCAAGCAGGGTTGGGTAAGTATTATACTCGAAGTATGGTCAAGGCTCTCGTTCCGCGATTTTCTGCGTACGCTGTTCCGCTCCATGTGTTCGCACCCTTATACATGGTTTCTTCCAGTATTATACATAGTATAATACGTCGTGAATTCAACCATGTATTATACGTATAATGGCGCCACTATATATTACGCGGTTGATAATGTCAAATGTGATAATAGATCTGTTCTTCTTCTTAAGGGGATCCTAAAGCGAAGGCCGAACTCCGACGATGTCGCTGTTTTACCGACAAAATTACCGACGACCCTACAAATTTTCGCACAGCTCCAGCTTTTTAGAATAGATACACCGCCAAGGTTAGAGTTGACAAGTCGTGAAAACATCAGCTTTATACACAAATTTGGTAGCTTTCATGCACAATGCAACAACAGAGCCGCGTCCGTTGGAGTGTCTACTTTAATTCTGCAAAAGGAATTATAATTCTATACAGCCAATAAAAATCTGGAGCTTTGCAAAAATTTTTGGTCTGTATACGCTCGAGATTTCCATGATTTCGCAGAGCTCCAACTTTTTATTGGCTGTATAGAATTATAATTCCTTTTGCAGAATTAAAGTAGACACTCCAACGGACGCGACTCTGTTGTTGCATTGTGCATGAAAGCTACCAAATTTGTGTATAAAGCTGATGTTTTCACGACTTGTCAACTCTAACCTTGGCGGTGTATCTATTCTAAAAAGCTGGAGCTGTGCGAAAATTTGTAGGGTCGTCGGTAATTTTGTCGGTAAAACAGCGACATCGTCGGAGTTCGGCCTTCGCTTTAGGATCCCCTTAAGCTGAGCTTTATGCACGATTTATCTTTTTACGAAAAAGTGAAATTATAAATTATTAAATCAATAGTTGAAAATATGAGTCGCGGACCGTGTCATAAATTTTGGGAAAAGGGAAATTTCAAAAAACACTATAAAGGCCAAAAACTGCTGCATATTGCAATTTTTCAAATTTATTTAATTGTGATCTGCCAGACATGTAAAAGAGTAAATATTGATTAATAAAAAAATATGTGAGATTTACAGGATAGCTGAATAAAGGAGTCGATTTATGAAACTTACCGTATAGTTTTTTATTCTTTATATGAATTATATGTAAGGATCGCACATGGCACTTTAATATCAGTCAATACTGTCAATAGTCACTAAGAGGATCCTAAAGCCGTCTGTATTACCGACCAAATTCTATATCTGTCCTTGTATAGACAATGATAATAGACAAGGATAGTCAAGGTTATAGGTTATATAATCTTTTGAGCAGCATATCTTCTTTGTTACGTGTCCGAGCTTAATTCTAACTACGGTATGTTAGTTCTTCATGTTATCCGTTGTCCAGGCTGGTCTCATTTTGTAACAACAAATTGTAGAATGTTTATATGAAGCAAATGTGTTGTCATGACTTAAGGGGATCCTGAACCGAAGGCCGAACTCCGACGATGTCGCTGTTTTACCGACAAAATTACCGACAACCCTACAAATTTTCGCACAGCTCCAGCTTTTTAGAATAGATACACCGCCAAGGTTAGAGTTGACAAGTCGTGAAAACATATAAAATGAGATTTTCCCTGAATCATTGATGTATGTACTGCAATCCTGGAGAAGCATTTTCAATTCTGTCAAGTTAACGCGACGCTGTATGAGTACGGATTTTTTCGGTATACAGGTCCCCTATTATTGACATCATCGCAGAGATAGTCAAGAATAGCACCTATTGCACGCACACATACGCACGACACACATACACATCGTATGCTTTATTAGCCTTGTAATCTTCATTTCAAGGGTTCAATAATGTTGTTTCGTGTTTTGCAATTCAGGAAAACTTGTTTTCACGTTCGTACAAACGGTATATCTTTTATATGAAACACATCTTGTGATGAATTGACAGGCCGTCTGCCAACTAGACGCCATATTGAGGTAAATGAAAATAAGGAAATCTGTAGTTCCGTAACTTTTTCTCGTTTTCCATATAAAATGAGATTTTCCCCGAATCATTGATGTATGTACTGCAATCCTGGAGAAGCATTTTCAATTCTGTCAATTTAATACGACGCTGCATGAGTAGAGACTTTTGTCGGTAAAACAGACGGGTTCAGGATCCCCTTAACGTGAGAAAATCTGTATTTTTGAAATTATTTTTGTTTTTGGCATAAAATCGACCAGTGTGGATATCATTAGTGCATATACTTTAACTTCTGAAAAGGATCTTTCATTCTGTAAAGCCAATAAAAAGATATGTTACTAAAAAAAAAATCGGTAATATAGAAATTACAGGCAGGTTTAGGATACCCTTAAGAGGAGCGCAATGTCTTCTCGATTCTCGTATTTGGACTTTAGCCCTTTTCCGTGCTCCGTATTTTCCATAATGTGTGGAAAACTAACCATTATGTCCATCATTATTAAAAGTTTCGACCAATCGCGTTGCTCTGGAACGCCGAATCGAGCAACGCGATTGGTCGAATTCTTATGCCATCCTGTGTGAATATGAAGGAGCCATTATGGTTATGTATAATACGTTTCCTACATTTTATACGTATAATACAGTTTCCTACATGAAAATGTAATAAACTCTCAAAATGGTCAAATGACCCAACCCTGTCCGCAAGTTTCTATTTTATCCGCACTATCCGTGCGGAAACTCATGCGGAAGCTTTTTCTCTGTCTTCGGCCAGCATTTCCTTTACAAGATTCTCACTTGCTCCTTGTTTTAATCTTCTCTCCATACTAAATATAGGTCGCACCCAATATCTTCGTTGTTTTTCATTTTCATTTCTTTCTGCGATTATATAGGGTGCATTCGGGGAGCACGCTATTAGCACAATTATCGTCCAAAACCGTTCGAGGAGACGCTTTGTGGCGCTATGATATACGATGATGACGTCACTCTAAAGGCAGCGTGACGTCATCACTCGCGCTATTTTCGCTATTATTTTCGAGGTGAGGCACGAAATGCTATTGGCGCTTATTCTCTCCTCAAACACTTGATTGCGTATGGGGGCTGCTTTCACTCTTTCAGAATACTGCAGATAACGAAACGTAACCAATGTCAATTCCAACAATGGACCAAGGACCAACTAAAGTTGAAATTAATCTGTTTGATGAAGAACAAAGAATTAAATTATTCTATCAAATTGTCTCCAGAAGATGCTGCGCGTGCAAAGAATGGTAAATAATTGATGATACAGGTTATGTAGGTAGTATTCTCTTTGCTGTGTAATTATGATAAAATAAAAGCTGTAGGTAAAATAATGGCATAAAACTCAATAAATAAAGTTAAAATAAATAACTCGTTCGTTATTCACACTTGGCACTCGCACAACTCGCATCATCGGCCATATTGCAATTTTATTCTAAAGCTGCGTTCGGGGAGCTTGCTATCGCTATCGCGCTATTGGCTCCCCGAACGTAGTTTATAGCGTTTGCATTTATAGCGTTAATAGCGTCTCCCCGAATGCACCCATAGGCTGCGTTTGGAGAGCACGCTATTAGCGCTATTTGCTTGTTCTATCCTTGTTTTACACCTGATGAGCGATAAAGATAGAGGGTCCGTTCCGAGTTGTGCATGAAACGCATAGACTGCATTACTGTTGCGCAGCGCTTCGAAATCGTTCCGTTTTGTCAATGCGCATGAAGCGCTTTAATTATTCGGAACGGTTTCCTGCGCGCTCTGTGCGTTAATACGAATTGAAAATGTGAACGCCGTGCAAAACGTCAACAAACGTCGATGAGACACCTTTTTTAGAAGTGGATAAACATTTTTGGTTAATAAACAGACATTAGTTACGTTTAATTTTTTATTTTATTTCTGTTATATTATCAAGTCTCATATTTAGTCGTTCATTTCGTATATTGTAAAATGTGAACAAAATAAATAGTATTTTTTAAATGTTTGTACTTTTACATTTTATAAAATAAAAACTTTTTTTTAAAAATTGTTGAAAAAAGCATTTAAAAGATATTTCTTGGTAAGGTAAGCCCAAACGTATAAGCAAAAGGTCTGTTTAATTTTATGTTACGTTATTGCTCGTAAGCATAATAACATAATAATGTAACATAAAATCAAACTTGGAGGATTACAACCCAAACTTAAAACTCGTAATTAATTAAAATAAAATATACTAATTAATATAAAATAAACAACCTTCAAAACTCCAACTTATAGTATAACGCTTAACTTTAAACTTATTTCTTGCAAGCCTAAAGAGTACAAACTACATTTTATTAAGAAATTGTTGCAATATGCTATAATGACTTCCTGTACGTCAATTTGCTCTTTATGCCTTTTGTCACGTTGTTTTCTGTTTTCTTCACGTATCTTTTCCGAACAAAGTACGTCCGTACGTGTTCAACGTCCATGGCGATTAGTACGATGTTAGCCGACGACTAACACTTTTTTCTTTAAAAAATTAGGTGTGAAATTGATTGTATTTTGTTTGTAGATTATTGTAGTGTATTTACTTTTGTTTGTTAGTCCATTTAATTTTTACTTAAATGTTTAATGTGTCAGTCGTCGGCTAACATCATATAATACATCAAACAGATTACACAATAAAAAATCTCTTTTGTAGTTAGATGTATTTTGTTTGTTTTTTTTATAGTAAGGTTAAGAAGTTTTGTAGTCTCTTCAAAAGTTGTTTATAATTAATAAATACATTTTTGGAACTATATGTAAAAATCTCCGGAACGCTAACGTCGTTTCTAGATCTCTGATTGTTGAGTAGCTACATATAGTTCCATAAATAGTATTTATTAATTATAAAAAATTTGAAGAGACTACAAAACTTTGAAGAGACTACACTTTTTAACTTTACTACAAAACTCTAAAAATAAAATATATTTTGTTGAAGAGTTTTGTATAGTGAAATCAAGAAGTTAAGAAAATATATTTTGTTTGTAGTGGTTAAGAAGTTTTGTAGTCTCTTCAAATTGTTTATAATTAATAAATATATTTGTGGAACTATGTAGCTACCCGAAAAATCTAGAAACGACGCTGGCGCTCCGGAGATCTTTCATGTTAGAGTCGTTGGAGAGTTGACTGCAATGCCTGGTTTCTACAGATTGATTATCGGGTAGCTACACAGTTCCACATATGTATTTATTAATTACAAACAATTTGAAGAGACTACAAAACTTCTTAACTTCACTATAAAACTCTACAAACAAAATACAATTAACTACAAAAGAGCTTTTTTATTTTATAATATGTTTGATGTATCATATTATGTTAGCCGACGACTGACACTTTAAACATTTAATTAAAAATTAATTATGAATTAACAAACAAAAATGGATGCACTACAAAAACCTACAAACGAAATACAATCGATTTCAGACCTATTTTTTTTTAATTTCATAATACATGGCTAGTTTCATGGTTCATAATTAAATAATTACTAAAAATTAATTATAAACTAACAAACGAAAATTAATGCATTAAAATAATCTACAAACGAAATACAATCGATTTCACACCTAATTTTTTTTAAAAAGTGTTGGTTAACATCATACGAATCCTATGGCTGACTCATCTGTTGTTCGTTCCGAATTACACAAGAAGCGCATAGACCGCATAAACGCATCAGACGCATCAACTGCCTCAAGTCGAAATAGGGTGCGTTCCGAGTTACGCATGAAGCGCGTAGACTGCATAGAAAGTCGTTCCGATTTAGCCAATGCGCGCATTGGGAGCGCTTTGATAGTGCTAAGGATTCCCTAGATTGTACTAAACGTCCTGAATTCTTAGCGCTCCTCCCAGCGCATTGACTGCTTCTATGGGTCCGTTCCGAGTTGTGCATGAAACGCATAGACTGCATTACTGTTGCGCAGCGCTTCGAAATCGTTCCGTTTTGTCAATGCGCATGAAGCGCTTTAATTATTCGGAACGGTTTCCTGCGCGCTCTGTGCGTTAATACGAATTGAAAATGTGAACGCCGTGCAAAACGTCAACAAACGTCGATGAGACACCTTTTTTAGAAGTGGATAAACATTTTTGGTTAATAAACAGACATTAGTTACGTTTAATTTTTTATTTTATTTCTGTTATATTATCAAGTCTCATATTTAGTCGTTCATTTCGTATATTGTAAAATGTGAACAAAATAAATAGTATTTTTTAAATGTTTGTACTTTTACATTTTATAAAATAAAAACTTTTTTTTAAAAATTGTTGAAAAAAGCATTTAAAAGATATTTCTTGGTAAGGTAAGCCCAAACGTATAAGCAAAAGGTCTGTTTAATTTTATGTTACGTTATTGCTCGTAAGCATAATAACATAATAATGTAACATAAAATCAAACTTGGAGGATTACAACCCAAACTTAAAACTCGTAATTAATTAAAATAAAATATACTAATTAATATAAAATAAACAACCTTCAAAACTCCAACTTATAGTATAACGCTTAACTTTAAACTTATTTCTTGCAAGCCTAAAGAGTACAAACTACATTTTATTAAGAAATTGTTGCAATATGCTATAATGACTTCTGTACGTCAATTTGCTCTTTATGCCTTTTGTCACGTTGTTTTCTGTTTTCTTCACGTATCTTTTCCGAACAAAGTACGTCCGTACGTGTTCAACGTCCATGGCGATTAGTACGATGTTAGCCGACGACTAACACTTTTTTCTTTAAAAAATTAGGTGTGAAATTGATTGTATTTTGTTTGTAGATTATTGTAGTGTATTTACTTTTGTTTGTTAGTCCATTTAATTTTTACTTAAATGTTTAATGTGTCAGTCGTCGGCTAACATCATATAATACATCAAACAGATTACACAATAAAAAATCTCTTTTGTAGTTAGATGTATTTTGTTTGTTTTTTTTATAGTAAGGTTAAGAAGTTTTGTAGTCTCTTCAAAAGTTGTTTATAATTAATAAATACATTTTTGGAACTATATGTAAAAATCTCCGGAACGCTAACGTCGTTTCTAGATCTCTGATTGTTGAGTAGCTACATATAGTTCCATAAATAGTATTTATTAATTATAAAAAATTTGAAGAGACTACAAAACTTTGAAGAGACTACACTTTTTAACTTTACTACAAAACTCTAAAAATAAAATATATTTTGTTGAAGAGTTTTGTATAGTGAAATCAAGAAGTTAAGAAAATATATTTTGTTTGTAGTGGTTAAGAAGTTTTGTAGTCTCTTCAAATTGTTTATAATTAATAAATATATTTGTGGAACTATGTATACATAGTTCCACAAATATATTTATTAATTATAAACAATTTGAAGAGACTACAAAACTTCTTAACCACTACAAACAAAATATATTTTCTTAACTTCTTGATTTCACTATACAAAACTCTTCAACAAAATATATTTTATTTTTAGAGTTTTGTAGTAAAGTTAAAAAGTGTAGTCTCTTCAAAGTTTTGTAGTCTCTTCAAATTTTTTATAATTAATAAATACTATTTATGGAACTATATGTAGCTACTCAACAATCAGAGATCTAGAAACGACGTTAGCGTTCCGGAGATTTTTACATATAGTTCCAAAAATGTATTTATTAATTATAAACAACTTTTGAAGAGACTACAAAACTTCTTAACCTTACTATAAAAAAAACAAACAAAATACATCTAACTACAAAAGAGATTTTTTATTGTGTAATCTGTTTGATGTATTATATGATGTTAGCCGACGACTGACACATTGAAACATTTAAGTAAAAATTAAATGGACTAACAAACAAAAGTAAATACACTACAATAATCTACAAACAAAATACAATCAATTTCACACCTAATTTTTTAAAGAAAAAAGTGTTAGTCGTCGGCTAACATCGTACTAATCGCCATGGACGTTGAACACGTACGGACGTACTTTGTTCGGAAAAGATACGTGAAGAAAACAGAAAACAACGTGACAAAAGGCATAAAGAGCAAATTGACGTACAGAAGTCATTATAGCATATTGCAACAATTTCTTAATAAAATGTAGTTTGTACTCTTTAGGCTTGCAAGAAATAAGTTTAAAGTTAAGCGTTATACTATAAGTTGGAGTTTTGAAGGTTGTTTATTTTATATTAATTAGTATATTTTATTTTAATTAATTACGAGTTTTAAGTTTGGGTTGTAATCCTCCAAGTTTGATTTTATGTTACATTATTATGTTATTATGCTTACGAGCAATAACGTAACATAAAATTAAACAGACCTTTTGCTTATACGTTTGGGCTTACCTTACCAAGAAATATCTTTTAAATGCTTTTTTCAACAATTTTTAAAAAAAAGTTTTTATTTTATAAAATGTAAAAGTACAAACATTTAAAAAATACTATTTATTTTGTTCACATTTTACAATATACGAAATGAACGACTAAATATGAGACTTGATAATATAACAGAAATAAAATAAAAAATTAAACGTAACTAATGTCTGTTTATTAACCAAAAATGTTTATCCACTTCTAAAAAAGGTGTCTCATCGACGTTTGTTGACGTTTTGCACGGCGTTCACATTTTCAATTCGTATTAACGCACAGAGCGCGCAGGAAACCGTTCCGAATAATTAAAGCGCTTCATGCGCATTGACAAAACGGAACGATTTCGAAGCGCTGCGCAACAGTAATGCAGTCTATGCGTTTCATGCACAACTCGGAACGGACCCATAGAAGCAGTCAATGCGCTGGGAGGAGCGCTAAGAATTCAGGACGTTTAGTACAATCTAGGGAATCCTTAGCACTATCAAAGCGCTCCCAATGCGCGCATTGGCTAAATCGGAACGACTTTCTATGCAGTCTACGCGCTTCATGCGTAACTCGGAACGCACCCTATTTCGACTTGAGGCAGTTGATGCGTCTGATGCGTTTATGCGGTCTATGCGCTTCTTGTGTAATTCGGAACGAACAACAGATGAGTCAGCCATAGGATTCGTATGATGTTAACCAACACTTTTTAAAAAAAATTAGGTGTGAAATCGATTGTATTTCGTTTGTAGATTATTTTAATGCATTAATTTTCGTTTGTTAGTTTATAATTAATTTTTAGTAATTATTTAATTATGAACCATGAAACTAGCCATGTATTATGAAATTAAAAAAAAATAGGTCTGAAATCGATTGTATTTCGTTTGTAGGTTTTTGTAGTGCATCCATTTTTGTTTGTTAATTCATAATTAATTTTTAATTAAATGTTTAAAGTGTCAGTCGTCGGCTAACATAATATGATACATCAAACATATTATAAAATAAAAAAGCTCTTTTGTAGTTAATTGTATTTTGTTTGTAGAGTTTTATAGTGAAGTTAAGAAGTTTTGTAGTCTCTTCAAATTGTTTGTAATTAATAAATACATATGTGGAACTGTGTAGCTACCCGATAATCAATCTGTAGAAACCAGGCATTGCAGTCAACTCTCCAACGACTCTAACATGAAAGATCTCCGGAGCGCCAGCGTCGTTTCTAGATTTTTCGGGTAGCTACATAGTTCCACAAATATATTTATTAATTATAAACAATTTGAAGAGACTACAAAACTTCTTAACCACTACAAACAAAATATATTTTCTTAACTTCTTGATTTCACTATACAAAACTCTTCAACAAAATATATTTTATTTTTAGAGTTTTGTAGTAAAGTTAAAAAGTGTAGTCTCTTCAAAGTTTTGTAGTCTCTTCAAATTTTTTATAATTAATAAATACTATTTATGGAACTATATGTAGCTACTCAACAATCAGAGATCTAGAAACGACGTTAGCGTTCCGGAGATTTTTACATATAGTTCCAAAAATGTATTTATTAATTATAAACAACTTTTGAAGAGACTACAAAACTTCTTAACCTTACTATAAAAAAAACAAACAAAATACATCTAACTACAAAAGAGATTTTTTATTGTGTAATCTGTTTGATGTATTATATGATGTTAGCCGACGACTGACACATTAAACATTTAAGTAAAAATTAAATGGACTAACAAACAAAAGTAAATACACTACAATAATCTACAAACAAAATACAATCAATTTCACACCTAATTTTTTAAAGAAAAAAGTGTTAGTCGTCGGCTAACATCGTACTAATCGCCATGGACGTTGAACACGTACGGACGTACTTTGTTCGGAAAAGATACGTGAAGAAAACAGAAAACAACGTGACAAAAGGCATAAAGAGCAAATTGACGTACAGAAGTCATTATAGCATATTGCAACAATTTCTTAATAAAATGTAGTTTGTACTCTTTAGGCTTGCAAGAAATAAGTTTAAAGTTAAGCGTTATACTATAAGTTGGAGTTTTGAAGGTTGTTTATTTTATATTAATTAGTATATTTTATTTTAATTAATTACGAGTTTTAAGTTTGGGTTGTAATCCTCCAAGTTTGATTTTATGTTACATTATTATGTTATTATGCTTACGAGCAATAACGTAACATAAAATTAAACAGACCTTTTGCTTATACGTTTGGGCTTACCTTACCAAGAAATATCTTTTAAATGCTTTTTTCAACAATTTTTAAAAAAAAGTTTTTATTTTATAAAATGTAAAAGTACAAACATTTAAAAAATACTATTTATTTTGTTCACATTTTACAATATACGAAATGAACGACTAAATATGAGACTTGATAATATAACAGAAATAAAATAAAAAATTAAACGTAACTAATGTCTGTTTATTAACCAAAAATGTTTATCCACTTCTAAAAAAGGTGTCTCATCGACGTTTGTTGACGTTTTGCACGGCGTTCACATTTTCAATTCGTATTAACGCACAGAGCGCGCAGGAAACCGTTCCGAATAATTAAAGCGCTTCATGCGCATTGACAAAACGGAACGATTTCGAAGCGCTGCGCAACAGTAATGCAGTCTATGCGTTTCATGCACAACTCGGAACGGACCCATAGAAGCAGTCAATGCGCTGGGAGGAGCGCTAAGAATTCAGGACGTTTAGTACAATCTAGGGAATCCTTAGCACTATCAAAGCGCTCCCAATGCGCGCATTGGCTAAATCGGAACGACTTTCTATGCAGTCTACGCGCTTCATGCGTAACTCGGAACGCACCCAGGGCTGCGTTCCAAAACTCTACTCCGTCAACTCTAAAGAACCCAAGGTAGTGGGGAGAGAGTAAGCCCAGAGTAAGTTACTCTGGTTGAACGATTTGGAACGTGTTATTATGTGTGATATATAAAATACTTTATCTAATATGTTTATTAATATTATATTTCTTACCTACACTTATCACAGCAACGACCAACGTTTCCGCGGTGTATAGAGGCAATTGCGCTTATTATGTTCTAAGATCCCGCGTTTATATTTAAAATTAGTAGAGTTTACTCTCCTAACCCACCTCGGAAGCAGGGTTCATAGAGTTAACTCCGGGGTTACTTTACTCTCACTTTTAGAACGAATAGGCTCCGCCCATATAGTTACTTACTTCGCGTTTTGGAACGGCGTAGGGTTAACCCTGCTACTCAGAGTAGAGTTTTGGAACGTAGCCCAGAATGACGCTGTTAGCGCTAATAGCGTCTCCCCGAACGCGCCCATAGAATAATGAGTTCCATATATTTAGCAGACAAATTTGGTATTTCTTATTATTGACTATTTTAATAGTTTGGGAATCGTTTGGGCAAATTTAGGAATATAGTTCTATAGTTTACGAAATAATAGTTTATTTATAATTAATAAAAATAAATTGAGTCTATAGTTAGCAGACATAATTTAAAAAAATTTTTTTTTTTTTTAAATTAACGTGAAATCATTTGGGAAACACGTCTGTAATGTTTTAAACGTTTAGGAAATAATTATTTTATCAGAAAATCAAGTTTATACATGTGCGATTTCTGGACAGTTTCACCATGGTTTGTGAGTCATCCAATCAGCTGAGAATGTGGAAAGTGCTGCTAAAAGCATCAAAAAACGTTCACTTTTCCAAAATGGATTCATTATTAGCGCTAATTGTTGCATCATTCTTGGTATGTACGTAAAGTTATATTATTTTAGAATTTTACAAAAGAAATATGTAATGCGAATTGTATCATTACGCATAACATATTTGTAATATGAAATGCATAATATTACCGTGTCATTTTATCTGTTTAGGTTATTATGCTACATGTTGTATGTATGTATACATAATGCTGAATGTTGAAAGCAGCATATATGCTCAGCAAAGTCCAACCCCACGTCCGTGCAAAATAATGTGAGCCACGTGCTGAGCGGGCAACATCTTAGATGGCTAACGGGGCAATGGCAAATCCTGGAGTAAAAATGAAAAATATCTGAGGTAAGAAAACTTTTATGACACTTAATAAGTATTTTACTATTTAACTCCGAAATCTAATAAACACCATTAACTTATACTGATTTCTTTGTAGAAAAAGAATACTGCCGAGTAAGAAAAGGATTTTCTCGAATTTGTATAGATGCCACGGGTAATTGGAGCTTGAGCAGGTTTTTGCGAGGCTGATTCTTTCTTTGGTGTATGTGGAGATGGTACTGGCTGCCTGTGATTGTGATTGAAATGCTTTAATTTTGCTGCTACTTCATTAGCGCCAGAATACAAGTCCTCAATGTGCTCTTTCAGAAATTGATTTGCAGAACACGGCAAGGGAATACCTTCAAAAATTCTGTTTCTTAATTCTGCAAAATATCTTTCCTTCGAAGCTGTCGACGCAAGCGTTTGTTTGCCAGGGAAAGCCGCTGCAGTCCATATAGGAAACTCTTTGGCAATTCGAAGTTCATCTGATAAAGAATCGGAATCCCCGCGAAAAGCTGCTCCAGTTTCATGTTCATTTGACGAAGAATTAGGATTCTTGTCGCAAAGACCCATGTCAGATTCATGTTTACTCGACAATGGATTAGGCATCTTCTACCAATATCAAACTCCAACTACATGTGCAGCTAACGGAGAATTAAAAGTTACTTTGAAAAAATCAGTACCACGTTCAGCAGATCAACATTCAGAGTTCTATTCCCAAATACCTGTATTATCTCTATGTTCAGCAGACGATGGATTAAAATCTTCATTGCAACAGCCATATATAAATATGAATTTTAATTCTTTTCTTTTAGGACTTAACATTTTAACTTATAATTATTAATAGTATTTATTATTGAGTTTTTATTATATAAAGACGAATAAAATTATGAAATTAAAATTAATTACTTTGTTAACATTATTATATTATTTATTAATAGGAATAAATTGTCTAATTCTTGTCAAATTTTAGTTCTTATAAAATGATTTTATATTTAGTTTTTTATGTAAACTTTGTGTTGTTTGGGTTTTACATAGACTTCATACGAGATCGCTAGCGAATTTAGAATGTTGATGCAGTCCAGTGTATGTACATGTAACTTACCATGTATATTACCAGTGACGTACTAGAGAGGTGTCCGCACAAAGGCGTGATGGAATGTGCTGGTGCAGCGATTGCGAATTTATCCAGGTAATTGCAGTATATCGACAGAATTTTATTTAATATAATGTAATATATTTGTATAAAACAATGTTTAAATTAACGTAATAAAAAGTGCATTATGGAGACAATCGATATGTGGAATAGAAATAACGAATTTATAGTAATAGTGTAATAATACTTTAGTAACGATGTAATAATTAATTAAAATGATTTATTTATTTCTCATTACAATAATTTTGTTAACAGCTATTCATTAATCAAAAATTGTTTTAAATGTTTATACATTTGCACTCTTCTAAGATAATCGGTTAGATTCATCTGTACATCAGATTGATAGCGCGATATAAATGGCCCCAATCGGTGTGATTACTGTTGTCTCGTCACATCCTTCGACATTTAATTGCATATCATCACATTTAAGCCATCGTCCTGAAGGTTTTCGACAGTAGCCAATAAAGTGACCAGCCCCGGGATTCTGTAACTCCTTAGCGACAGTTGTCGGATCGTTGCGCAGCTTTTTTACCATATATAATACCTGCGCAACGATACCGAAACTGTCGTTAAGCAGTTACAGAATCCCGGGGCAGGAATGTGTTCGATGACACCTATCAAGCTGAAAATAAACAGATTATCATATTTAATAAGCAAATAAAACGATACATAATAAGCGATTTCTTTAAGCTTAGTAAAGTATTTAAAGAAGAAATATAATACAGTATATACAGTAAACAAATAATAATTTATTGCAAATTATGAAACTCACCTTGCAGCATGCAGCTAAATATGTATTTTGTTTCTTACAAAGACAAACATACAGGTGTGTTTCAATTTTACAATTTTCTCGTCATCTTGTTACACAGGCAGCAAAGATACCATAGACACGAGTGTCGTTAAAATAGCTTCAGTTGATTTACAATCGCAAGATATCTTCAACCCATTGTACATACATCAGAAAATCAAAAACTGAACAATTTCGGTAATTATTTAGAATACGGGCTCCACCTCGGATTTCGACGAGACTAGGCTCATTCGACGCGATTTTGCAAGACAAATAACTTTTCTCTTTGGAAAAATCGGCGGTTTCTTCCGCGAAGCGAGATATAAAGCGTTAAAGTTGACGACTAATATGTATGTGGAAATAGTACATGTATGAACGAAAGAAAGTCATTTAAAGCAGTGAATCGTTGATATTGAACTGTCTTTTTGTTAAAGCAGGTCATAAACTCTGCTTTAACAACTATTCTCTGCTTTAACAACATAAAAATGCAAATACGGTTGACCAGTATTTAGGTTAGAAAACCTGTCACACCGACGAACTTCGGCGACATGAACATGTCCCGTGGCCACATGCGCACTTTTCGTATTTGCATATTTATGTTGTTAAGACAGAGTTTATGACCTGCTTTAACAAATAGACTGTTCAATATCAACAATTCACTGCTTTAAATGACTTTCTTTCGTTCATGCATGTATGTACTATTTCGTCTTTCAAAAACGCGTCGAATGTGCCTAGTCTCGTCGAAATCTGGAGCTGAGAACCGTTGTACATATAAATACCCAAATTTCTTCGACAAATGTCAGTTTATTTATTCCCAGACGCGTGTCTTCTCCGTTCATTATATAATCGTTTATAGCTTCACAAAACTTGGAAATCACTGAAAACGAAGAAATCAGTATAAGTTAATGGTGTTTATTAGATTTCGCAGTTAAATAGTAAAATACTTATTAAGTGTCATAAAAGTTTTCTTACCTCAGATATTTTTCATTTTTACTCCAGGATTTGCCATTGCCCCGTTAGCCATCTAAGATGTTGCCCGCTCAGCACGTGGCTCACATTATTTTGCACGGACGTGGGGTTGGACTTTGCTGAGCATATATGCTGCTTTCAACATTCAGCATTATGTATACATACATACAACATGTAGCATAATAACCTAAACAGATAAAATGACACGGTAATATTATGCATTTCATATTACAAATATGTTATGCGTAATGATACAATGCCATACAATTCGCATTACATATTTCTTTTGTAAAATTCTAAAATAATCTAACTTTACGTACATACCAAGAATGATGCAACAATTAGCGCTAATAATGAATCCATTTTGGAAAAGTGAACGTTTTTTGATGCTTTTAGCAGCACTTTCCACATTCTCAGCTGATTGGATGACTCACAAACCATGGTGAAACTGTCCAGAAATCGCACATGTATAAACTTGATTTTCTGATGAAATAATTATTTCCTAAACGTTTAAAACATTACAGATGTGTTTCCCAAATAATTTCACGTTAATTTAAAAAAAAAAAATTTTTTTTTAAATTATGTCTGCTAACTATAGACTCAATTTATTTTTATTAATTATAAATAAACTATTATTTCGTAAACTATAAAACTATATTCCTAAATTTGCCCAAACGATTCCCAAACTATTAAAATAGTTAATAATAAAAAATACCAAATTTGTCTGCTAAATATATGGAACTGAATGATGCAACAATTAGCGCTAATAATGAATCCATTTTGGGAAAGTAAACGTTTTTTGATGCTTTTAGCAGCACTTTCCACATTCTCAGCTGATTGGATGACTCACAAACCATGGTGAAACTGTCCAGAAATCGCACATGTATAAACTTGATTTTCTGATGAAATAATTATTTCCTAAACGTTTAAAACATTACAGACGTGTTTCCCAAATGATTTCACGTTAATTTAAAAAAAAAAATTTTTTTTTTAAATTATGTCTGCTAACTATAGACTCAATTTATTTTTATTAATTATAAATAAACTATTATTTCGTAAACTATAAAACTATATTCCTAAATTTGCCCAAACGATTCCCAAACTATTAAAATAGTCAATAATAAGAAATACCAAATTTGTCTGCTAAATATATGGAACTTTGTTTACCGCGCGTCGACACCGAGTGCTGTTGGTTTGGTCGGCGCGCACTGTTAAGGGGATCCTAAAGTGACAAGCGAACTCCAACGTGACAGCGCCACGATCTAGCACGGAACTAAAAATAATTTAACTTTTTTTCGATTTTGATAAAAACTCGTCTGGAGCGCCCTTCATTTTTATGCGTACTTTAATTGTGTAAAAGAGTTTTTCGATTCTATAAAGCCAATTCAAAGATTTATCCGCCCAAAGAAAAAAGGGTAAAACAGAGTTCTACAGACGACTTTAGGATTCCCTTAAGGTGTCTTTTTATATGCAGCATGCTGCAGCAGCAAATCAGTCACGTAACCAAAATTTAATAACAATAAATATATTTTTATATCTCACTTAATACCATTTTTTGGTTATGACAGAGCTATGTGTCCAGACAGGATTATTTTTTTATTAGAGATAATTATGACTACTTATTGCGACCGAAATCAATAGGTTGCGTGTTTGTTTTCAGCTGTGCTGTTTTGCTGTTCGTTCAGTTGAACGGTTACACGACAATTTCCATAAAAAGGGAGGGGATGGCGTTGGCACCAAGGAAAATCCCTAGGTAACTCAAATTAAATTTCTGTGGATTTGCAGCACTGAATAAGTAGTAATATGTTGGTTAGCCGATACCTTTTTGACATATAAGGTTATAAGTGTGTTTTGACATATGCGTGCCTCGCCGTATGTGAAATAATAAATATTTTATAAACATACGTGTGTTAAATACGTTGTGGCATGTAATTACAATCAAAGTAATAAAAAATATACAATAACAAGGTGAGAAAACTTGTATTATAATTAAATAAATAAATAATAAATAAATATATGTGTGTGTGTGTGTGTGTGTGTGGATAAATTATCCGTATAAGAAATTAAGGTATTTATTTAGAATAGCTACTGCACCTCAAATATCGATGAAATTAGGCTTAATCGATTCGTTTTTGCATAAAACGAAAGAATCTGGCAGAAAAATGCGGCGGTCTGCCCTGCGAATCGAGATATTTAGCGTTAAAGTTGACGACTCTCAGGTTATGAAACCTGTCATACCGACGAGATGTAGCGACTGTGGTAGCGACCCAGGTAGCAAAATGATACGCCAAAGATATCGAAAAGCTAACCAAAAAAGGACTGGGATGACTTTTTAGTTGGCCAAAAAGATCCCTCTGTGATGACAAATAGTGCCACTTATGTCCGCTTGACTGGCGCGCCATCGATATCCGTACGCTAACTGTAAAGCCTTGTGTCCACGATCCAAGAACTCGGTCCGAGTTCTCGGATAGAGTTCTCGGATAGAGTTATCACCAGATGTTTGTCCTCTGTTGAATGCAGATGGTGTTATAGTCGGCTACATGAAGTTAGACTTAAAAATGCCTTTTGAGGTTACTTCTTGTTTTTGATGTTTCATTTTAATGTAAAATATAAAATGTAATAAATTCAATCCATTCAATATTAATTAAATATAATTTCTATTTATATCAATTTTTTAATATTATACATTTATTATTGTTTATAACTTACCGTTATCACTAAACAAAGACGTTTTCTTTTCAAAACTATACATAAAACCTTAATGTATGACACTTCTTGATGTTACAATTGCTTTTAAAGGTTGGTTGCCTGAATTTATACCGAATGAATTTAGTAACTGTTACGGAAAAATGGGACGCGACGCATTTTTTCATCCGAGCTTTCTATCCGAGTTTTGCATCCAAGTTTGGTGTGTCCACGATCCGAGTTCTAGTAACTTTTTCTCGGAACTAGAACTCGGACCGAGTTCTCGGATCGTGGACACAAGGCTTAAGACAACTTATAGCGGTTACCAAATTGGCAACATATGGTCAACCTTTATCAGTTGCCAATAGGTCAACGTAAAGTTACCGAATTGCTATTACAATATGCCATTACAGATGTAACCGTCATTCAACAGATGTCTTATAGATGTCCAAAAGATTAAAAAAATGGCATCCAAACGGCACGAATAAATGATGTCCAAAAGATATCTTATTTATGGAATGTATAGGACAGGGACAGGTGAACAATAAATGATAAAAGTTTATTGTTATCTGAAATATGGATGTACACAATATAAAGTTAATTGTATTATCTAAAATTATGAGTACACAGTTGACAATCAACTAGTATATTTTATAATATAAAGTAGATATAAGTATAATTAATATAATATATATTATATAAACTTTATATTATAAAATGTACTAGTTGATTGTTACCTGTGTACTAAATAATTTTAGATAATACAATTAACTTTATATTGTGTACATCCATATTTCAGATAACAATAAACTTTTATCATATAGTATATATAATATAATTAATATAAATCCATATTTCACATTATTTACAATATAATAAAAGTATTATTCATAAGACTTGTACATAAAGAAACAGATCTTACATAAGCGAAACACAGTCTTAAGATATATAACAAACATATGAAATCTACTTATTTATATATATATATATATATATAAGGAACTTTGAGATGTCTATATATTTATCTTATAAAAAAAGGCACGCGTGATGCATATTATAGACACAGGTACAGTAATATATATAACTTTTACATAAAGAAACAGTAGATCTTACAAGCAAAACACAGTCTTGTATGTAAACAACATTATCAAAAATCTACTTATTTATATTTAGGAACTTATACCTGTAATATTTATCTTATTGAAAAAAAAACACCTATACCTATATTGATCTTATTAAATAATACCTATACCAATATCTTGATACTTATATTTATCTTATTAAAAAAAAAGCACGCGTAATGCATATAGACGCAGGTACAGTGCATGTAATATATACCTCAAGTATACAGTGATATATCACTGCTGAAGATTATGTTGACGTTCACGACGTTTATTCGCAACTTTTATTCGGTCGCCCCCACGGCGAAGCCACTCGGCAATTTGATCTTCGACAGTTTTGATCTTTGTTCCATCAAATGCGTTACGTACAACATCTGAAAGAGTAGACTATGAGACGTGGTAGTTTTTTCACGGCGAAGAACTTAACAAAAGTGTTATATGACATACCAATTATCACATATGGAAACGTGAATTTGGAGATTTTTGGTTTGTTCTCAGCTCCAAGGGTCCAAACGACTTGTTGAGTTAAATTATCCGTCATTACAACTTCCATTGCATATTTCACTGCTTTTTGAACCGATTTTTCGCCGATGTCTTCAATTTTTCTCATCTAGAAAATATCAACAATTTAAGCAACTTAATTAAAATATTGACGAAACGATGTACCAGCACAGTTTCACAATACTCGCATACGTACAAATTGATCTCGCATTTGTCCATTGTCTTTGAGATCGCGATCGAATCTTTGTAATGCGTTAATATCGTTGAATGGCATCTGGGGCAGAAGTGCATAATGACGATCTGTACGCTCCACTGGGTTATCATTTCTTCCCACTACTTCCAGCAACTGATTTACTTTTCGTAGAATCATATTCTCAAAACGCTCTCGATCCTCTCTACAATCATCTGAAAAATAATATAATTAATACCCACTCGGCATGTTATATTGCTGAAATATTAAAATGTTCGGAAATGGTGCAGAAATATAAATACATTACGCTGCAGCAATACTGTTAAATTTAATAATGCGTGGAGTGGTAAGTTTTGGGTAAAGTAAATTAAAATGGTGAGAATTAACGAGTCTATAATTCAATACACTATATACATTTATAATACTGTATATGATACGCTGGAGCGCTCGACCGCGTGTCAGCCTCGAGAGAGTCTCGTATCTATCTGAGGATGATCACTCCGCGCGTCGCTTGTGCGGTGTCCTTCTTGCGGACGCTATACCCTGTACCCATCTATGTTTACGTGCTCCTTGGGTGCTCGTTGCGTGCTCCCTTTGTGTCGCTCAGACATATACATACATGTACTTATATGACTAACAATAAGCTAAATTTACTCAATTCTCAACACGCCTCCTTAAATTTAGCTATATATTCTCAATAATTTTACGCTACATAATTTTCTTAACATAACTTTAAATTCTCTCTAAACCTATCGAATTTAATTCGTCCTAAAGACTTGGTGAAAATATCTGCTGGATTTTCTTCTGAATCTATTTTAATCACATCAATTTTTCCTTTCAAGTAATTCTCGTTAATAAAGTGATAATGTGTTTCTATATACTTAGAATTTTTTGTTAAATTTCCATATTTACTTATACTAATCGCACCCGCATTATCCTCATAAATTTTTACCGGGTTCTTAATTTCTATTCCAAAATCTTTCAATAACTCTCTAATTAAGTTTACCTCGCTCACACATACAGACAAGGCTACGTACTCTGCCTCTGTCGACGATTTCGTTACAATATCTTGTTTTTTTGATTTCCAAAATATAGTATTACCATACATTCTTATAACATATCCCGTCGTAGACTTCCTGTCTACTATATCTCCTGCCCAATCAGCATCCACGCAACAATCTAATATATCCGAATTTACATTTTTCTCAAATTTTAACTTTAACTCTTTAGTATAATATACGTATTTTAACACTCTTAAGGCGTACTTATAATGGCTCTGATCATAACAATTTTGAAATCTACTTAGGTAATTTACGCAATAACAAATATCTGGTCTAGTACTTGAACTTATATACAACAAGGCCCCAATTAGATTTCTATATTTGATATCATTCGACACTGATAAAGCAGGTTCACATTTCAAATTTTGCTCCATCGGGGTAGCATACAATTTCGCATTTTCAATTTCATACCTTTTTGCTAATGACTCAATATAGTTTTTCTGATCTAATGTCATACTTTTCTTCTCACAGTCATACTCGATATTTATTCCCAAATAAGTTTTTATTTGGCCCATATCTTTCATTCGAAATTTTGATGCTAATTTTCTTTTAATACATTCTATTAATTTCCGATTTTTACTACCAATTAACAAATCATCTACAAAGATTATTAAATAGATTTTTTCACTATTATTCTCCATATAATATAAACAGTAATCAGTTTTACTACGTTTAAATCCTAATTCTCTCAAGTATTCGTCTAAACATTCGTACCAGGCTCGTGGGCTCTCTCGCAGTCCGTACAAAGCCTTTTCCAGTTTACAAACTTTGCCTGTATTATCATCGTAACCTTGGGGTTGTCTCACATACACTTCCGATTTCACTTTTCCATTTAGGAACGCAGATTCGACATCCATTTGATCTATAGCTAGTTCGTTTTGTACACAATAATTTAACATAATTTTTAACGTTTGTGTTCTCGCTACTGGTGAGTATATATCTTCTAACACTTCTCTTTGTTGAAACCCTCTTACTACAATTCTCGCTTTAAATTTATTACCAGCCTTTTTTGTATACACCCACTTAAGATCTAATACTTTTCTATCTGTTGGCTTTTCAACTAATTTCCATGTATTATTTTTATTTAAGCATTCAATTTCTTTATTCATAGCCTCTCGCCATTTATCGCTATCATTACAATTTATTGCTTCATTATAATTTTCCGGAGTGTCTATACTAACATAATTTACATAAACGCAGTTCGTTATTGGATTTCCATACCTGCTTACAGGGCTTTTCTTTCTGTCTGACCTTCTCACTACTTGTAAATTCTTATCGCTAGTAATGGGTAAGTTATTTTCATGCTCATTATTTTCATTTTCCTCATTTTCATTTTTAAGTTCCTGATTAATCTCGTTTTCTATTAACTCGTTTTCATTAATTTCGTCGTTATCTCTAAATCCAACTAAATTTACATTCTCTTCAATTATATCTACATGTTTGGCTACAATCACTTTGTTATTAATTAATACTCTATAACCTACTTCTTCGTAACCGACTAATACTCCTAAATCAGCTTTTCTATCCCACTTACTTTTCCTTTTAACTTCCGGAACTCTAACAAAAACTCTACTTCCGTATAATTTTAAATTCTTAATATCGGGCTTTTCTCCTATTATAATTTCATACGGAGTCTTTTTCTCGAATGTATTTGCCAATGTTCTATTTTTCAAATAAACAGCCGTCTTGACTACCTCTGGCCAAAATCTATTTTGTATTTTCGCATCGGACAATAAACATCTAGCCGTATCCATTACCGACCTATTGTATCTTTCCGCAGTTCCGTTCAACTCGTGAACATACGGAGGGCACGGTTCAATGTAAATTCCCTTTTCTTTAGCAAAATTATATATATCTTTATTCAAAAATTCTCTCCCGTTATCGCATCTTAAACGCTTTATTCTTTTTCCAGTTAAGTTTTCTAATTGATTTGCATACGTCACAATACAGTCATAAACTTCATTTTTTTCTTTCATCGTGTAAACTTTTCCAGCCTTACTATAATCGTCAATTAAAATTAGGAAATATCTTTCACCCCTATAACCTACGGTGCTATGCGGTCCGTTTACATCTGCATGAATAATTTCAGCTATATCTTTTGCTCTATGTCTATTATTTTCAAAACTAGTATTTGTCATTTTATTCTGTATACAAGTACCGCATTTCAAATAATCGCTCTCTAAATTATTCGGTAACCCATCAACTAAGCTATTTTGACTCAGGATATTTAAGTACTTAAAATTTACGTGACCTAATAGTCTATGATATTTTTCTTTCAAAGTCATATTCTTATTTACATTTTCTGTTACATAATTTTGTTTATTCTCAACAAAGCTACTGATCTTATACAAATTATTTACTTTAATAGCTACTGCTATCAGTTTATTTTCACGTGTATAAATTTTTGAAGTATTTCCAATTGATATTATTTTAGCGTTATCGGCAATTTTTCCAAAACTCAATAAATTTCTATCCATCTCTTTTACAAAAAATACGTCTTTAAGTTCTACTTCTGTTTCATCATGATTTGTTACGAACTTAGTTACTATATTTCCTATTTTCGTTGCCTTCAATATTCGACCATCACCTATTTTTACACTAATTGGATTTTCAAGTCTATTTGATTCTACAAAATACTTTTCATCATTTATTATATGGTCCGTACATCCGCTATCCAAGACCCATTCGACTCTATTTTCGCAATTATTTACTTCGACGTTGTATCCTACCCTATTGTCTACCTCTGTTGTGAAAGTCATCCTTCCTTGGTCTGCGCTTTGACGATCTTGCCGTTGTTGACCGCCTCGTCCTCGTTGACCTGCGCCTCGGCCTCGGTGACCGCCGCTGCCTCTGCCGTAGCTGCCATCTCGTTGCTGCTGAGGCTGATAGCGCGCGCCTCCTCGCGCTTGCTGCTGTCCTCCTCCCCTCGGGCCTCTCCAAGAAGTTCCCGCGCTGCTCTGGCTCGTGCATTCGAACTGATAGTGTCCTTGTTTTCCGCATTTATAACACGTTCTGTCCTTTTTCATCTCACTTTTGAATACATTCGAATTTCCACTTTTATTTCTTAAGTTTTGATTTTCATCCTTTTCTTTGTCTTCATACATTTTAATTTTATTAATTACGTAATCCACAGTTCTATCTCCTTCGGGTAGCACGTCGACTAAATCTCCGATGTGGCTTAATGAACTGGGTAGCGTTCTTAACATGTAATTTAATTTTTCCTTTTCACTGTCGCTCCGGCATTTTTCAATTCAATTATTAGTTTTTCAAAGTCACTGTAAAATTCACTCGTTCCAGTGTAGTCTTTCAGTTTGATCCTTTCTAATTTATTTCTTACACAAATCTGTAATGCGGTTGATTCGCGCAAATATAGTTTATCTAATTTCTTGATTATTCCATAACTTGTAGTTTCTTCATTAGTTAACTCCATTTGTCTATTTGACAAAGCACTATATATATAGTTCATTGCTTTTAAGTCAGTATCATTCCACGTGACTTCATTTTCCGTGTCGATTCTCTCTCGTTGAATAACCTTCTCGCATTTTTTCATTCTCAAAAATACAGTTATTCTTTTTTTCCATGTACTGTAGTCGTTTCCATCAAAGATTGGTAGCGTCATCTTGAACTCGTCCGCCATGTCGACTTGTCTATAATTTTTACTTCCGTTTTCTTCAGTTGATTCCTCTTTGACTTTTAAATCACTGTTCGATTCACTGCCAAGTGTTCCCACAACCATAACGGAACTTTCCCGAACTTTTCACTGAACCACGTTCTGCTACCATGTTAAATTTAATAATGCGTGGAGTGGTAAGTTTTGGGTAAAGTAAATTAAAATGGTGAGAATTAACGAGTCTATAATTCAATACACTATATACATTTATAATACTGTATATGATACGCTGGAGCGCTCGACCGCGTGTCAGCCTCGAGAGAGTCTCGTATCTATCTGAGGATGATCACTCCGCGCGTCGCTTGTGCGGTGTCCTTCTTGCGGACGCTATACCCTGTACCCATCTATGTTTACGTGCTCCTTGGGTGCTCGTTGCGTGCTCCCTTTGTGTCGCTCAGACATATACATACATGTACTTATATGACTAACAATAAGCTAAATTTACTCAATTCTCAACACGAGTACATTATAGTTTTTGTATCTCAACTGTTCCTTCAGTGCCCTCTCTAACCCATAATGAACATAAGTGCCTCCAGCGAGAGCCTGTATTTCAATTCGGTTTGGCGTGTCACATAATGTCCTGGCATCAGACAGAAGCTCAGAATGAAATTTCTTTAACACTCTCAAAAGATCGTTCACAACGGATTGAGGTACTTTGTTTTGAATTGCCCAATGAGCAAGACAATCTTGAAGATCAGTTATACTTATAGTTGGACAAGTGATAGTCGATTTAGCCTGATTCTCCATCTGGATATCTGTATTAGTCAGTGTCGGTCTTTCATTGATTAGCAAATTGAGATCTTCTGCGTCATCAAAGCGTTCAACATTATCAAAGAAATCATCAATTTGATGACAAACGTCATCAGGAATATTAGAAGCACGAGCTGTTGGCGGTGAGCATGAGGGAGGACGAGTACGACTAGACGCAGCATTATTCGCTGCGTTTGCTAGGAAATCAAGATCCGCTTGCACAAGGGCGCGGATTCGTCGCTTTTGCTGTCTTCGCGAGAGCTTAAGGAACGGTTTCACCCGTCTCAACGTAGGTCCCATAATGACAATCTATATAATGTAGTATCGCAATTAATTCCCTTCAACTATTAAATAGAATAAAACACGGAATAGATCAGTAATATTACTGTATACACTCACAACTTTTTCCAGATGTAGAGAAAAATATTTATTTATATTATTTAGTACTGCGTGTACAACTCGGTATAACCTAAAAAGTACACGTGTGTATTATTGTAGTCACGCTTTATGCACGCATATATGCATTATATATATATACTAAAAATATAGAAAAAGCATATATACTTACACGTGTATTAATTACAACACTATGTATATACTCACTTTTTGTCTAACAATTTGTCGAATGTGTGCTACAATATACGCGCGGCGCAATAAAATATCTCGACTTCTAGATATTTCCATATATCAAGAAGATGTCGTAAGAATGATAACTTTCCTACATCGTTTTAATGACGTCAATAACGCCACTACAACATGATATCGAACTGATGACATCTTTTGGACTGCAACAAAAGGCAGAAACAGCGCTACCGATAGATACCTTTTGGACAACTTTTATTAAGATACTTTTGGATAACATTAAATTGATGATTTTACGACGCCTTAAAACAGTCATCTGTCGGATAAAGTAAAATGGTAACTTTTGGATAACAGGTTTTCCTCTCTATTAAGATATCATAAAAAAGACAACATTCGGACAACAGCAAATGAGATATCCATTTAAAGGCATCCATTGGTTATCTTATGGTAAAATCATAAAGGCAACCTTAAAACGACAACTTACAGATGCCAAATTGAGATTAATGCTACCTGGGGACATGAACATGCCCCGCGGCCACATGCGCATGCTCTGTCAGCTCTGTGGCCACATGCGCATGCTCCGTGTCCGCACGCGCATGCAAAAGTGCGCGAATTTGAAACGTATGCATACTTATAATGCATAAATATAAATATGTACTTTTTATATACGAACTATTCTCTGCTTTAACAAATTATTTGTTAAATAATTTGTTAAAGCAGAGAATAGTTGGTATATGGAAAGTACATATTTATATTTACAATGAATAGTTGGTATATAAATATGTATCTATGCATAGAAAAATGTATTGAACGACAAAGAAAAAAAAATCTTGAACAGATTCCACAGGATTTAAATAGTTTGAATTGTTGTTTACAAAAAGATAACTGGAGACAATTACTCAAGCTAGATGCAGTAGACGCCTTCGTTGTAGAATGTATCATAAAAAATAACGATACAAAAGCTATTATTTTTATTGACCAAACATTAACGGATAAAATTATGGATGTTAATAAGTGTTAGGTTCTTAACTAACGTACAACGTGCTTGTGGTTATTACACGTTTTATTCGTATCAATCGTATCTCATTACAACAACTCTTTTCTCTGCGCCTAACCTCTGACTCCCGCCTACGTACTACCAACCTCTCGACTTCATCGCCCCCCCGAGTATTGGCGGCGCTGCCAACATCTCCCCTGCTAACAAATCTCGTAGTCCCTGTGCCAATCCGGAGGCCTGCGAGTCCGAGTGGGATACCTGCTGCTCTGTGGATCACTCTCTTGCTGCGGGTTAATAGTAGTTGTTGGGACTTCCTCAGCAATCTCAGGAGTTGACACATTTGTAGGGTCTACTTCTATGGACACTGGGTCGTTCGGTTGCGTGTTAATTCCCAGGTCAATAAGCAGTTCGAACGGGAGCTCCACCTGGGTACTGGGATTGACGTCATAGTAGCGTGGTCGCAATTGATTTGCATGAGCCTTAAAAGTCCGTAGTCCATATCTGGATTGCGCCACGACTTCATACAGGGCCGTGCCGAACTTCTTAGTGACTTGACCCTCGGCCCAGTAGGATTTATTTCCGGAGTACATGGTTGCCAGCACCAGATCGCCCACTGCAAACTCTCGGAGTTTAGCTCCGTGTTTCGCGTTGTATTGACGCTCCATTTCTTCGTTTCGGAGTATCGTGTCTCTAAGTTTAGGTCGTAACAAATCTAATTCTATAGGTATTTTCCTACCGATAAAAGCCTCTGCTGGGGACTGGTGTCCGGTGAGACTCCTGTTGGGTGTTGCACGATAAGACTGTAGGAATATCTGCAGGGCATCTTCCGCTCGTCCGTCCTCTGAAATCTTTTTGATCGCTCTTTGGAACGTGTCGACGAATCTCTCCGCCTGACCGTTACTATGAGGTTGATAGTATGCCGTAGTCAGGTGTTCGATGCCTCGTTTTCTCAAATATGTTGCAAACTCGTCGGATACGAATTGCGGTCCATTGTCAGAGACAATTAGGTCTGGGTTACCAAACCTTGCGAAGTATTGAGACAGCTGCTCTATGATACCGGAGGATGATGTTGACTTCATGCGAATGATCTCCGGCCACTTAGAATATGCGTCCACGATGACCAAGTAGTCCTCGCCTGCTTTTGGTGCTGCTAAATCGATGTGGATGCGCTGCATTGGCTTTGTCGCAATCGGCCAAGATGATAACAAAGTTTTAACGGGTAATTTGGCTGCATGTGCACAGGGTGGGCAGCCTCGAACCGTGTGTTCTATATCTCTGTCTAGACCCGGCCAATAAACGTAGCTACGAGCGAGACTCTTCATTCGGCTGATGCCTGGATGTGCTGAATGTAATGATTGTAATATCTTCTTGCGATATATGCTTGGGATGACTACCTTTTCTCCTAACATTATACAGCTTTTAACAAGCGACAGGGCTTCGTGGTGTGGCCAGAAATCTTCAATTGCAATATTCTTGATTTGTGATTTCTGCTTTGGCCATCCTTCTCGAATAAACCTTGCTATTTCTTTTAGGACTGGATCTTGGGCTGTTGCTTCGGCGATTTGAGTTGCTGTTACTGGTGTCTTTGCGATCGCTTCTTCGCATATGTGATTAACTTCTAACTCTATCTTTGCGATGACATAATCCTCATTTGTTTTTGGCATCCGTTGCAGTAACCTGGAGAGTACGTCGACGTATCCGAAGTCGTCTGTGTTAACGTGTTTTATTTCGAAGTCATAGGCCATTAGACTTAAAGCCCAGCGTTGAATTCTGTTTGCGACGTGTGCTGGAACTCCTTTGGAGTTATTGCCAAATATATGCACTAGAGGCTTATGGTCTGTACGGAGTTCGAATTTCCTTCCAAAGCAGTATCTGTGATGTTTTGTAATAGCCCACACGATTGCGAGGCCTTCTTTTTCTATTTGACTATAGTTTTTTTCTGCTGGTGATAGAGCTCTGGACGCACAGGCGATGAGTCTTTCGGTGTTATCTGGCATTATGTGTGCTAAATATGCTCCGATTCCTTCGTTGGATGCATCTGCGGCTACAATTAATGGTAGATCTGGATCATAATGGACAAGTTGTAACTCTGATGTTAGTAGCTGTTTAAACTTGCAAAATGCTTCTTGGCATTCTGGTGTCCAACGAAATTCTACGCCATTTTTTAGTAAAGCGTCCATCGGGGCCCTCAGTCTACGCATATCCTTTATAAACTTGCTGTGATAGTTAATAGCTCCTAATAGTGATCTTAGCTGCGGTACTGTGGTGGGTGCTTGCATATCATGGATTGCTTTGACCTTCTCAGGATCTGGTTTGATTCCTGTGCCGTCTATTATATTTCCTAAGTATAATAGTTGATTCTTATAGAATTCGCATTTAGACAGTTTTACTCGAAATCCAAGATCTTGTAATCGAGATAGTACCTTCCTCATGATGTTGTCGTGTCCTTCTTTGGTTTCGTGATAAATAATAAAGTCATCTATGAATATATCTGCTCCTTCTATATCTCCGAAAACTTGTTCCATGTTTTTCTGGAAGAGTCCCGGTGCTGACTTACTCCCGGGTGCTAGGCGGTTGAATTGAAATAAACCTTTATGCGTGTTGATTGTTAATAGTTTGCGAGATTCTGGGTGTACCTCTACGTTCAGGAATGCATCTGAGATGTCAATTTTTGAGATATATTTGCATTTCCGTACCTTTGCGTAAATGTCTTCTGACAGGGGTAGTGGGTGCTGACACGGCTCTAGTTGTTCGTTGAGGCCTGTGCTGTAGTCTCCGCAGATTCGTATGCTGCCGTTTTTCCTGCGGGTTACGACTATAGGTGCTGCCCATTTTGAAAAATCAATAGGTGTGATTATTTGGGCATCGACTAATCTTTGTATCTCACTTTCGATTAACCCCATGGAGGCGAAAGGTACAGATCTCTTTGGACGGAATACTGGTTTGGCATTAGGTTTCAACGTGAGTTTAGGTTGAAAAGCGGTAACACACCCAGGGGTGTCGCTGAACAGCTTTGGAAACTCTCTGATGAGCTGTGCTGCAAATGCTGATGGATCCACTTTGGTTACTGCGCATATGGAGTTTAGGGGTACTTCAAATAGGCCGAGTTTTTCCATAAAATCAATTCCTAACACATTCAGTTTGGGGTTGGAGAACACCTGAATTGTGCCAGTGTGCAACTTATCCTTGAATTGGACCCTTGCGTCGAATTCGCCGATGAAACGCATAGCATGGGCAGTAGCACTGCCTGCCGATATTGTAGATGGTCTTAGTGGTTGCGGGTTCAGCTTTTTATACAGCTCCTGTGATATGATGGTAACGTTGGAGCCAGAATCCAACTGAACGATCACCGGTACTTCATTGACTTGTATCTCGATGTACTTGCGCGAGGCGTCGAGTTGACTTGATGTCGCTTGACATACAACAAAGTTTGATGTGTGCTCCTGTTTTGCATTTGTTTGCTTATTTTTAGCTTTTTGTCCAGGCGTGACACAAAATCCCTCTGCATGCCCTATTTTACTGCATGTTTCACAACGGTGATTCTTGAAAGGACATTCTGATTTATAATGGAGTTGTCCGCAACCCCAACATGGTGAGCTTGGCTTCTTCTTTAGGTGTGAGTCCTTGGGTTTGTTAGTACTTCCGACTTGTGTCCTTATTGCGGCCACCTCTGCTGTCTGCAACATTGCGGAATCTTTTTTTATAGTGAGGAATCGTTTGGCCTCTGATACCAGGAGTTCTACTGAAAGCGTGTTGCTCTTCTCAGGGTCCTCTAGCAGGGTTAATAGTCGCATGCGAATTTCATTTTCAGCTTGCGGTTTTAGTCCAATTGCAAATATCAGTGATTTGAATTGATTTGGAGTTATTGAGGAGACCTGAAATTCTTCACACAAGCGATTAACCCTAGCTCCGTACGTCACGAAATCTTCTTCAGATGATTTTTCTATGTTCAGACATTTATATCTTTTGCTGAATAAAGACTCGGCTTCGCCGAAAATGGTCTCGAGTTTTTGTACTGTTTCTACAAATGATAAAGTGTTGGGCACTCTTGGCAAAATAATGCTAGCATACTTGTCGTAAGCTTCTTGACTAAGCTTTCGTAACAGTAAACGTACCTTGGCTGCATCTTCTAGGTTACGTCCGTCCTTTGTAAATACGTCTTCATGTTTTTTGTACCATTTTGCAAATGAGGAAGAAGGTTCCGGTTTGAAGACGTCGATACTGCGGCTGAGCGTGTCTTGTACTACCTCTGGCGGGTTAGCTGCTTGGCCCTTGCCGACGTGTCTCATGGTCTCTGCGAGTGCATCGATTTGCTTTTGCATGTGCGCTTGGAGCGCATTTTGGTTAGCTTGAGCTTGTGCCTGTTGTTGCTGCATCTGCGCCATGAGAGATTGTTGCTGCTCGAGCAGTTTTGCAAGGAGTGCGTCTGCCATGACGTTGGTGCGTCGGTCACAATTATCCTCGTCGCCACTGTTAGGTTCTTAACTAACGTACAACGTGCTTGTGGTTATTACACGTTTTATTCGTATCAATCGTATCTCATTACAACAACTCTTTTCTCTGCGCCTAACCTCTGACTCCCGCCTACGTACTACCAACCTCTCGACTTCATCGCCCCCCCGAGTATTGGCGGCGCTGCCAACAATAAGGAAAAAGTTTCATCTTTGTGGATGGTACATTTGCGACAGTACCACAATTGAAAAATACTAACTGTCAATTATGGACTATTCTAATGAGACATAATAATAGAGTAAGCAAAACAAATAATTTATTAGTTCATTATTTAATTAACGTATATAATATTAAATTGCAAAAGGTATCAACATACCATCTAAACATAAATAAATTGAATTTCTATAAAATTTCAGACATTTCCAATTGTTTATGCAATAATGGAAGGGCGAAAAACTGAAAATTATGTAGACATATTAAGAACTGTTGTAAATATTGTGAAAATTAAACCAGATACAGCGATATGTGATTTCGAGAAAGCCGAACACAATGCATTAAAAATTGTTTTTCCCCACGTGAAAGTAATTGGCTGCTTTTTCCATTACAGTCAGGTAATAAAAAATAATATATATATATATATACATTAATATGCATACACATAATGCGCGTCAATGTTCCTCATGCTAGTTACTGAATTGCAGGCATTGGTACATAATGCTAAAAAACAAGGAATCTTGAAAGACAGAGAAAAAGAATTAGGCTGGGCAGCAACAAAATTATTAATATCTTTGGCATATTTACCTGAAAGATTAATAGTAGAAGGCTTCCACCTAATAGAAAATGTTATTTTTGAGGATTGCAAGATGTTGCAATCATTTTTCGCCTATTACAAGGAAACGTGGATCAATGGATTTAAGCCCAATTCGTTCTCTGTATTTAATGAAACATATGGAACAAATAATATTTCAGAAAGACACAACCGAGAACTTAAAGCAAATTTACAAAAACATTCGACAATTGTGGAGTTTTTAGGTACGTTGTAAACGCCTTATTGCAAATATTTTGTTGCAGAATATATTTATATACTTGTCAACATTAAATATTATTTACAGCGTACCTTACTGAGCATCAAAAAAGTATACACAGTTTCGAAAGGCACCCGACATTCTGGAGGAGAGCAGAGCGTAAAAACGTAAAAGAAAAAGAGGACGCATTGAAAAACATTTGGCAAGATATAGAAAGAAATATAGGAAATGTAGATTTATTATTAATCTTAAATAAACTGAGTCAACTTGTCGGAAGAAAATAAAAAATAAATCCATACATATATTGTAATATATTCTATTTTTATTTTAATATTCCATATAGTATCAAAGAGGCTTGTGCATGCATATACACATTTATAAATATTATAAGTTAATATTAATTGGAAGCTTTTAAAGGACTATGAATCTCACGAACGGCCTCAGGTCGCCGGTGTTCACTATTTGCAGGTTGTCGTAGAACTTGTGGCGATGTTGCTTGTGAATGATAACAGGTGGATATCTGGCTTGCATCAGAATCATGTTCATCAGCAAGTATAACTCACTTCACTGGATGCAACCTGATGGCTTCGCTGTTCAACCTCATCCCAATCTGAGTCCTATGAAAGTGACTGCTTTCGACAGGATCAACGTGGCCCAACGCAATACGCGTCTTTGTATCTCCTGGAAGATTCTGCCTTTCTGGCTGGATCGTCTCTGTTATGAATTAATCCTACAAGTTTTGGAGAAGCATTATATCTCCAATCCCAAAGCTGGAACAAAAAAATTATTCGAAGGAAAGAATCGATCCAATATCAAAAATTATAGTGCGCGCATAGACCCAGATAGCAAAATATGTTCATTTTGAGCTCATATTGTATTCATGTATCTTCAAGACATAAATTATATACATCGATATAGGTTTACAATATTAGCTACTTATCTGACATTTGTCTGTTCTTCATTTTACTCTTTTCTATCCTCCTTTTCATGATTGCATCATCTCGCATAGGTTTCATTCTCCACTTGACATTCTTGACAATCATGACAAATTCATTCCAATTCGAAGAACAAAGCTGCAACAGTGAGTTACATTTATCTAGGCATGTCACAATATTATGTAAATAAACATGTTGTTTCTTTACAATATAATATTCGTATAGAAAATGAATACTGATTGTAATACACACATTGGCCAGTGATTAATTATTATTGCTCAGTAATTTTATTACACCAACAAAAATAATAAAATTACAAAGCAACAGTAATTTGTCACTCGTCAATTTATTACAGCACCAGTTTTAATTTCTTATACGGATAATTTATCCACACACACACACACACACACACACATATATTTATTTATTATTTATTTATTTAATTATAATACAAGTTTTCTCACCTTGTTATTGTATATTTTTTATTACTTTGATTTTAATTACATGCCACAACGTATTTAACACACGTATGTTTATAAAATATTTATTATTTCACATACGGCGAGGCACGCATATGTCAAAACACACTTATAACCTTATATGTCAAAAAGGTATCGGCTAACCAACATATTACTACTTATTCAGTGCTGCAAATCCACAGAAATTTAATTTGAGTTACCTAGGGATTTTCCTTGGTGCCAACGCCATCCCCTCCCTTTTTATGGAAATTGTCGTGTAACCGCAAAACCTAGTAACAAATTTTCAACCAATAGCAGCAATCTGCTGCGCCATGAAATGGTACCTTTAGGGTGCAGTCCCATGCACAGCGAAAAATCGGAAACGACAAAAAGGGAACCGCAAAATGGAAATAGAGCATGCGCAGCTGCACAGCGCGTCGTCTGCTTATTCCGTTACTTTTTTTCAACTTCAGGCGTCCCATGCAAGCTAAAAAATAGGAAAATTGAAGAAAAATCAGAACTTGTTAAAATCGGAAATGCTATTTAAGGGGATCCTAAAGCGAAGGCCGAACTCCGACGATGTCGCTGTTTTACCGACAAAATTACCGACAACCCTACAAATTTTCGCACAGCTCCAGCTTTTTAGAATAGATACACCGCCAAGGTTAGAGTTGACAAGTCGTGAAAACATCAGCTTTATACACAAATTTGGTAGCTTTCATGCACAATGCAACAACAGAGCAGCGTCTGTTGGAGTGTCTACTTTAATTCTGCAAAAGGAATTATAATTCTATACAGCCAATAAAAAGTTAGAGCTCTGCGAAATCATGGAAATCTCGGGCGTATACAGACCGAAAATTTTCTGGAAGCTCCAGATTTTTATTGGCTGTATAGAATTATAATTCCTTTTGCAGAATTAAAGTAGACACTCCAACGGATGCGGGGTGTTGTTTGCATTGTGCATGAAAGCTACCAAATTTGTGTATAAAGTTGATGTCTTCACGACTTGTCAACTCTAACCTTGGCGGTGTATCCACCCTAAACGTAAATATAAATGTCATTATACTTTCTTTCTTCCTCTGCGTAAAATCGATCACACCCGTATCCGTTTGCGTTTATACTTTAATTCTGGAGAAGGATTTATCATTCCATGCAGTCAAAAAAAACCTGGAGCTTCCAGAAAATTTGTCAATTTGTCGGTAATTTTGACGGTAAAACAGCGACATCGTCGGAGCTCGGCCTTCGCTTTAGGATCCCCTTAAAGGTAAAAAGTAATAAAATGTATTATTTATATAAAGAAAATAAATATTATTAAACATTTGCATAACAACTACACTCGAAATTACTAATTTTTCGGTTCTATGAAGAAAAATTGGTTAAAGAAAGAGGTTAGAGTATCATTCCTTGTTGAAAAAGCTGCTCCATGGGACGCTAGAAATCGAAAAATAGAAACGGAATAAGCAGACGACGCGCTGTGCAGCTGCGCATGCTCTATTTCCATTTTGCGGTTCCCTTTTTGTCGTTTCCAATTTTTCGCTGTGCATGGGACTGCATCCTTACCACAGAACATATACAATGAGAAGTGCAAGCTCCTTTGTAACGGTGGAAACACGAAACGCCGCGCGCGATCGACGCGATCCAAGTGGCTTGGCCCTGTACTACGTTCTATATCTATAGCTACTAGCTGTATCTATAGCTACTAGCTGTATCTATAGCTACTAGCTGTGTTCCGAATACACTGCCAAGTACTGAAAATCTATAATTTACGTTATACGTAAAGTATAGATTTTCAGTACTGGCAGTGTATATCGGAACACGGCCTATATGAACTGTAAATAATATACAATAATATATGTTAATGTTATTTTCATCATTAAATGAGGGAATGCGCAATAAAGAACAAATTAATTGCATATAAAATAAAATACATTTTTATTTCAAAATTTATAACATGAAATACATTTCTATTTCAAAGTGTGTAACATATAATTACATTTCAATTTCCAAGTTTAACATAAAATACATTTTTATGTCAAAGTGTGTAACATAAAATACATTTTGATTTCAAATAAAGTCTGTAATAATAGACATTTTAATTTCAAAGTTTAACATAAAATACATTTTTATGTCAAAGTGTGTAACATAAATACATTTCGATTTCAAATAAAGTCTATAATAATAGAACATAACGGAATATACGGAATATACGGAATATATCATTGTGATTTAATTCCTTATTCAAATCGGGATTTAAATCGTTAATCAAATTGTCATTTAAATCGCTACAAACGGCAGATGTTTCACTCATTATTGGCTGACAGTCAAAAGCAGTAGTTTCTGTTGTGACTAAATTACTTGACATATCAATGTCTTTTGGTATGACATTTGGGTTCAACAGATGTTGTGTATAGTTAATGAAATCTTCCTTTTGAAAATGAACTTCGCAAATGTACATATTACGGCAATTAATAGTGACATCGATGCCACAAATCATTTTCCATTTCGTAGAAAGGTCAGGATTGTTTGGAAATCTATAAAAGCGTTTATTTTTTACTATATTGCCCTGGCGGAAAAAATTTCTACGAATAACTACAAAATTTGACTAGAAATAGAAATTTGTACATTTTTGTTGAAATATTTAATTTTTTGTAGAAATAGTTATTTTTTTGTAGAAATATCTACGAAATAGTACCACAAATTACAATGTTCTCAAATCAAGAAATTATTGCAAGTAGTATTTCATGAAAAACTACAATTTTATAAAAAATAGTACAGAGATCTACAAATTTTAAAAATTTAAGAAGAAACAAAATCTTAATAAATTGAAACATCTGTTTACTTGTAGAATACCACAATTATTTATAAATGACTATAGAAATCTACCACAATTTACGTATCGTACAACTGTGCAACTTAGAATCCAATTCAGTTTTTAGTTTCTCATAAAATACTACAACTTCGTACAAATAGTAACAAATACCGATTTGTTTGTACAGCTCAAAAATTTTCTACAATTATGGCTAATTAAAATTTGTACTTTTTAGTTAAATGTTACAAGTTTTTACACAAATCTTCCAAAATTGATGTATTATTAATAACTTCTTTATTCGCAGAAGTCAAAATACTTATGTTTTTATTTTCGTATAGTTTGCTGTAAGACCCAATAGAAAAGTACACAAACGTACAACTTTTTACCTAATTAAATTTCTGACTCGTGAATGATTATAATTTCGCATATAATACTACAAGGTCCTGTAGAAAACGACAAAATTCTTAGCCTTTTACGAATCGTGAATCTATGAAAATCTACATGTATTCGCTTTTTTAGATTTTTATAAGATACTACAATTTTCCATGGAAAGGTTGAAAGTTTGGTTGAAGGTCTGTTAATTTCCATGTAAAATTTTAGTATCTCATAAACATCTAAAAAAAGCAAATTTATGTAGATTTTCATGAATTCACGAGTTGTAAAAGACTTAAGGATTTTGTCGTTTTCTGTAGCATCTTGTAGTATTGTATGCAAAATTACAACCATTCACAAATCAGAAATTTATATAGGTAAAAAATTGTACATTTTTGTATTTTTCTATTGGACTTTACAACAGACTACACGAAAATAAAAACATAAGTATTTTGACTTCTGCAAATAAAGAAGTTATTAATAATAGATGAATTTTGGAAGATTTGTGTAAAAACTTGTAACATTTAACTAAAAAGTACAAATTTTAATTAGCCATAATTGTAATAGATTTTTGAGCTGTACAAACAAATCGGTATTTGTTACTATTCGTACAAAATAGTAATATTTTATTATAAGAAACTAAAAACTGGATTAGATTCTAATTTGCATAGCTTTACGATATGTAAATTGTGGTAGATTTTTATAGTCATTTATAAATAATTGTAGTATTCTACAAGTAAGCAGATGTTTTAATTTTTTAAGATTTTGTTGATTCTCAAATTTTTATTATTTGTAGATTTTTGTATTATTTTCTATTAAATTGTAGATTTTCAATTGTAGAAACACTATAAAGATGTGTAATATATGAGTATAAGCAAGAAGGAAGCATCAGAGTCAGAGGATCACCACTAGTCCATTCATCAAAAAGGTCAAGCGACGTTGTCGTGGTACCACACTCGGATGGTGACCGCCTGAGAGAGCGGGTTTTTTCAGGCAGACACGCGGCTGTACACATACAGTGCATCAGCATAGTATATTATAATATAATTCTTATAGAGACAACAAAAATCAAATTAAATTTTTTTTAACTGTTTTTGACATTGAAAACAATATCAGTATTAGTTGTAGTTTGACGTAGTTTCACCGAAAAATTTATAGATCAAGATCCACTAAAAAAATACAAAAATTTACAAAAGTGTTCCAATTCTAGCATTTTCATGTAGAATTTTGTAGCACTTCTTAAATTCATGTAGATTTTAGTAGATTCTGGCAATTATATTTTGTAGTTTTTTGTAGCACATTTTTATTATTTTTTAAATTTTGTAGAAATATTTCCGCCAGGGTGGCTTCACCTTTCGACCAATAATAGCTGTTGGCACAATTAGGAAATTTGCAAGAAAATTTCTTTCGCGAAGGCATCGTATACAACAATTTGTCAATTGATATTAAACCCAAAAGAAAGTGCAAAGTAAATTACATTTGAACTGAAAGAAGTGAGAGGAGAGGAAGAGGGAGAGGGATACACCGGCCCGGACTCCGCCACCCGCGGTTGACAGTCCCAGCACCTACCGGTGTCGGAGAGGGAGAGGGAGAGGGAGGAAGACAGAGAGGGAGAGGGAGAGGAAGAGGGATACACCGGCCCGGACTCCGCCACCCGCGGTTGACAGTCCCAGCACCTACCGGTGTTGGCACAGCGGACTCTATTCCCGAAATCAGATAGTTCCACACATGAAATATTCTTGCAAATAGCCTGATTGTATGCATGTATTACGCTTAAGCAACTCTATAATCGTCGAATCCTATACGCGAGTAAACTAAATATCACAGAATGTTACATACTAATCTCTACGACTACATTAACATTACCGGTTTTTCTCGCTCATCTGTGATGCTTCTTGTGCATACTCAAGTCGGTTATGTGGTGGAAGGTCTTCTGACATGTTGTACTTGCGTTGTTCGTCAGGCATGTGCGACTCATCGTGTTTCGCTAGACTGGTCTTATTACTTCCTTTCAGGGCCTTCGGTATTGCCTTCGGTAGCAGCAGTCTGAAAAATTAAAACAATACAATTACATTCACACACTTAAAAGACAGATTCAAAAATATATATACACAAATATATATATATATATTTCTCTGTAGTTGTTACACTCTGCTTTCTTTTTTCATTTTGCCTTATCTCTTTTGTATACAAGTGAATGCAAGTATACAAAAGAGATAAGGCAAAATGAAAAAAGAAAGCAGAGTGTAACAACTGCAGAGAAAACATGATTCTAAGAATTGAGAAAAATAAAAGATAGTCCGAGTGAAATATTTATACGTACTTGTTCATGTACCAGCATGTGTCTCTGTAGATTGTTCAGCCTGTTGAACTCGCAATCGCACACTGGTCTTATTACTTCCTTTCAGGGCCTTCGGTATTGCCTTCGGTAGCAGCAGTCTGAAACATTAAACAATACAATAAGATTCATACACTTAAAAGATAGATACACAAATATATATACAAATATATATATATATATATATATAATTTAATTGGCAGCAAAAAGAATGCAATTAAAAAAAAGAGATAAAGCAAAATCAGAAAAGAAAGCAAAGTGTAACAACTACAGAGAAAACATGATTCTAAGAACTGAGAAAAATAAAAAATGGTCCGAGTGAAATATTTATACGTACTTGTTCATGTACCAGCATGTGTCTCTGTAGATTGTTCAGCCTGTTCAACTCGCGATCGCACACTTCGCAATCAAACTTCTTGTCAGGATCGTGATGCTTCTTGTGCACACTCAAGTCGGTTATGTGGTGGAAGGTCTTCTGACATGTATCGCACACTTGCGTTGTTCGTTACGAATATGCGACTCCTCGTGTTTCGCTAGACTGGTCTTATCCATGAACCGCCGACCGCAGTAAATGCAAGGAAGCGGTCGCGATCCACGAGGTACGGGCACCAGGGGCTCCAACCGTCTGTGATAATAAGCTGAAGCAAAATTGTGGGTAATTGTGCGCGCCATCTACCACTTAGGAAGGAACTAAACTCGTATATATATGTCATATTAAACCTATATATAGCTCATTCTCTATATGTTTCAATAGACCTGTTCTTTTCAGCTAAACTGCTACACTAGTTCAGAGTTTATCTTTTTTACTCCACATTGGAAGAAAAAAGATAAACTTTGAACTAATGCAGCAATTCAGCTGAAAAGAACAGGCCTATATATTATTATGTTCTACTATATCATTTATGTATTGATGATTTTCGGAGAGATTAAATCTAAATAGTATGTATAACTTAAAGGAAGATAATAAATTAAAAATATTATAAAACAGATAGCATAAATTATAGTTAATAATATATTTATTATATATATTAATTATGTGTAAAAATACAATAAAACATTAAACTTACGCGTAAATAGTAACACAATAAGAAAATAAACAATTTTAAAATAAAAGTAATTTAATTATATATTATAATTCGGTATGTTACTCATTATGTTTTTTCGAGATTATTTTACTATGTTTCTTGAAATAATTATATGCTAGAGAATGTAGTTCACTTGCTTGTGCCGTTGGAGTCTCTGTTCCATTTAAAATGTTATTCATTATTTTAATATTTTTTTGGATATGTACTATTATATATTTATTTATCACATATTCCTCAATATGCTTTTGTTCGCAACATATATCAGAATTGATACTTATGATTAGTTCCTCAATATTTGTTTTTATATATTTGGTTAGCTTAGTAATGTAACAATATTTATTTAGAAAATAATTTGTTATGGCAATTACTTTTTTTATATATTCTATTACAGCCTCTTGGTTTCTTATTAATAGGGCACAACAAATATCACAAATCTTACTGCAGACAAGATATTCTCAACAATATTTTTAAAATTTTCTGTTATATTATTGAGTAATTCTTCCATTACATTTTGTGGAATATAAATATTGTTATTAATCTCGTCCAACTCGTTATAAAGAGGTATCGTTAAAAAATGTATTAAGTTTTCCATGTTAGTATTTTCACAATTACTGCCAGATGATGTATATTGTGTGCAAGAATTTATTAATAAAGTTCTGTAATAAGTGGAAAAATTAGAGCAAGTTGGAATAATATTTCTTCCTCCATGTTGTCTAATTTGGCAGAAAAAATTCTCTTAAGGATCTTGATTAAATTCACGTGTGGCAAAACTATTGAAACCTAATTCTCTTAAATAACTTCTTAATAACTTAAACCCACGTAAAGTATGTTGGAAATTGTTTAGGACATCGGGTCTTTCTTTATCATGTTTTTTTGTTTTTATAAAAGACATGTTTTGTAAAAACCTTATTCCAGCATTCCATATATCTTCTTGTGTGCAATTATCAGTTGCAGTAGAAGTCATAGTCTCCTCATTTATACTTCGATCACCCATTCTAATGCCTCCATTAAGGCTATCAAAAAGATCATTAAAGAATTTTAAAAAATAAGCTGTATCTGCACCATCACGAGGCATTTTCCATGTCTTACATCTACTTTCTAATTCTTGCTCACTATATAACAACATTACTTTAAAATATGTGTTTGAGAAAACTTGTGTGCAGTAAAGTACTCTCATTTTTTTTATTTTTTCTGGTATAACATGAGAATCCTTAATTTTGTCTAAGAATCCATCAAGTCCTCTGCTCTTATCAATAAAATAAGTTTGTATCACGTTTGACCATTTAGCAACTTTTGTAACATTATCCTCTAACATATATTTACAGTCTTTCGTCAACAAATTATTGCGAATGCATTTCATTAAATGCGGGGGATCATATAATGGTATTACTTTGATGCCTTCTATATTTATTATATTATCATGTTTTTCCATTTCTGTTTGTGCATTTCTTTTACTATCAAAAATCATAGTTTTGATCGCTTTGACATTTGTACTACCCTGATCACAGACTGAAGCTATTATTTCTAAACCTATTTCATGGCATCGTTTTATTATATCTTTATACATGCACACAATATCCTGCCATGAAGATGTGCCCTTACAAAATGTATATAGAAGGGGTTGTTTCCATGGTCTTCGTCCATAAATACCTTTTAACATCCATACTGTGACATGATCCGCAATATTAATGTTTCGATCAAAACCTGTATCAACAACCCCTTCTATAATATCAGTCGATGCATTATAATACAAGCCTGCGCTTAATTTCATCTCGTCAAATAAGAGTATACAATATTTTTCTCGGTAGTCTTTAAATTTGGAGACTCTTTCTTTTAAATTTTCAAATACGCATTCTGATATGCCGCTACCTATAGATACATTTTGGATTACTTTTCTTAACGTTTCGATACTAGGTAAGCAGAAAATATTGACTAAAAATCTATATAATTTTGGACTTCTCTTTGCTAATGTCAGCGCAAAGGCTTTATCTTTAATTGAATAACGCCGATTATACTTATCTTTTTTGAAATTATTAATATTGGATAAAAAGAATGTTTGCATCGCATCTGGCATTTCCTCAATTGTTGTAATAAAATTACTTTTGCCTAACTTCTTCACCTCTTTCAACCGCTGGTATAAGGAAACTCCTCTCTTTCTCTGTTGCCTTGAAATTTTCATTAAGTGTACTATTTGATTATATACATGTTTGTCGCGCACAGATAACTGTGACTGTCGGGTTACGTGGAAAAGGTGTAAAATGGAATCTAGAAATAATTGATATAAATAAAATTTAGACAAACAATTCAGATAAGACAATATATTTTTTATATGTAATATGTCATATCTTTAGACATGTCATATGTCATAGCTTCATAATATGAAGAATATGAATTACAACTTCATGATTGAGAATATAAATAATTGAGAATATAAATGATTGAGAATATAACATGATTGAAAATATAAATCACATCTTCATGATTAGTATAAATCACATCTCCATGGTTGAGGAGAATATAAATCAATTTTATTATGTTTATTACCTTTCTTCTTTTCCTTAGTTGATAATTTGCGTTTCAATTTGCGCTGTGAAACTAATGATGTTGAACAATTTGGTTGTTCAGTGTCTGTGATATTTGAATACTCAGTAGACGCTGTATCTAAAAGTAATTCAAAATAGATTATAAATACAGTACATTTATAGAAATATAAATACAAAACAGGTTATAAATAACTACAGTATACACTCAGTTTTAAATAATATATTGAAAAAAATATATATATATAGAAAACTTGATATCAAAATGATTAAATATTAGTCATATTGTACCTGTTTGTTCTATCTGTCCTATCTCATCAGCATCAAACTGTTCATCTGTAACTTGCGAAGTTATTTGTTTTATTTGTGCTATTTTATTAGGATCAGATTCCAAATTAATAGCAACTGGCAAATCAGCAGGATAATCTGTAAAAATATGTTCACAGTTTCATAAGATACAAAAAACGCGTTCCTTTCATTATGTAATATTCTATATATTAATTATGTTACCTATTAATGTTTTTGTAACATTTGTTGCTGTAACTGGCAAATCTATATTTTTTCTTTGACTTTCTTCAGGATTGTATATTGATGTATCGATGGAATCTTTATATAAAAAAAATATATATATATATGTATATGTATATAAAATTTATTCAAATAAGTTAATTAAAATATATTTTAATATGTACATACTAGGTAAATTCAGTGTTGGAATGGTGTTGAGTCACTTGCCGCGATAAACTTCCGACTGGTTTTCCGCGGGGGGCAGGTGAAAGGAAAATTTACACCCGGCACGGCGGCCGCGATGACCGAACGGATCGCGCGCACAAAAGTTACCTTTCAGTCTATTTCTCACGTCTTGTTGAAAGTCGTCCGGTTGCTCTGTCCTTTTTACTGAGATGAACCGAATGTGTATATGTACTGCGTGAGGCACACCGTCGAGAGAATCTTCCGTTGAAGGTGAGACCCGTCGGTCGACCGACCGTCGTCCGTTAGACTTGCAACTGCGTCCGTCCGTGGGGGCGAGGGTCCGCCGGCAAGTGATCGAGAAACCTCTCGAAAGGCACTGGTTGATGCAGTCCGAAACAATAGTCTCACGTATTGGCTTGTATGAGTTCGCTTGATATTTCACTCGAGAGCGAGACCTGACCCGTGTCAATTCTACCGAGAGCCGAAAACAAGAGAGACCGGAAACCGCCGAGTGAAGATAGCGCAGCGATCGACCGCGATAATCGATGTCGCGACGCGTCGATTGTCGCCGGGGGTGCAGGTCCCCGATTGGTCGGCCAGGTAATGGCCGCGCGGTGAAATTGCTGTATTGTTTTCCGAACATTCCGCCCGCCTTCTACAACAGAGTTGGAGAATGTTTACTTGATGCCGTTGCCATTGAGTCTGAGTTAGGGAGCGGCTGATCCGATGAGACCGAGAGTCAAAACCGTGTCGGTACTGTGATGACGATGGTCCGTTGAGTGTGGTTGAGAGAGGGCACAAGGATCTGAAGTTGAGCACGGCCTCTGTTTGAGCCAGAAGAGTCGTAAATTCTTCATACGCCCAGGACCAGAAGAGTCGTAAATTCTTCACATGTCAAGACCGTCTCGTTGATCGTTCGCCGCAGGTGATGTTGGGTTGAGATGACTGCTGCCCTCCGTTGTCTCCGAAGTGTGGAGTTGATGCCGTTGCCATTGAGTCTGAGTTAGGGAGCGGCTGATCCGATGAGACCGAGAGTCAAAGCCGTGTCGGTACTGTGATGACGATGGTCCGTTGAGTGTGGTTGAGAGAGGGCACAAGGATCTGAAGTTGAGCACGGCCTCTGTTTGAGCCAGAAGAGTCGTAAATTCTTCATACGCCCAGGACCAGAAGAGTCGTAAATTCTTCACATGTCAAGACCGTCTCGTTGATCGTTCGCCGCAGGTGATGTTGGGTTGAGATGACTGCTGCCCTCCGTTGTCTCCGAAGTGTGGAGTTGATGCCGTTGCCATTGAGTCTGAGTTAGGGAGCGGCTGATCCGATGAGACCGAGAGTCAAAGCCGTGTCGGTACTGTGATGACGATGGTCCGTTGAGTGTGGTTGAGAGAGGGCACAGGGGTCTGAAGTTGAGCACGGCCTCTGTTTGAGCCAGAAGAGTCGTAAATTCTTCATACGCCCAGGACCAGAAGAGTCGTAAATTCTTCACAGGTCAAAACCGTCTCGTTGCCCGTTCGCCGCAGGTGATGCTGGGTTGAGATGACTGCTGCCCTCCATTGTCTCCGAAGTGTGGAGCTGCCGAGTAGTTGACCCCAGTGAGTGCCATCGTCGGAGGAAAGGTGAGAGAGCCGCCCTAGATGATGAGACTGGATCCGTTGATCTGTTAAGCGATGGGGTCCCGCCCTGATCCCTGGAGAATCTCTGATTGAATGGAGTTGAGCACGGCCTCTGTTTGGACCAGAAGAGTTGTAAGTTCTTCATAGGTCAAGACCGTCTCGTGGTCGGTGTATCCGTATGTGTCAGTATGTCCGTCGTGAGTATCCAGTCAATGTGAACCGCCGGCCGAGAGAGAGTTGCTCCGTGGAGAATGATGAGGCCTCCCGAGTTTTAGCGTTAGTTGACGCTTCCGGTTGAGGAGGTGAGGTGTCCCGATGGAGCATCCGAGTGAATCATGGTGTGGTGCTTATTGCCGCAATCCCGACACCTCTTCTGACTTTGGCAAGCAGCAGCGTTATGCCGACCCAAACAATTGAAGCAGAGCCGTGAGTTGATGACTAAGTCCCGCCGAGCGTGAGCGGACATCTCCCGGAATTTTGGACACGAGACTATATAGTGCGATCCGGCACACCGATAGCATCCGACTGAATCGGTTCTGGAGGCTGGTGAGGTAGCCACATGAGCAGTGACCGGGGAAGCCCTGACGCGTAGCTTGGAAGAGGAGCTGAGCTCCAGGCTTTCGAGGGCACGTGCCCGTCCGGTGAGGAACTGTCGGAGGTCCTGATAGGACGGATAAACTGTAGGTGAACCCAGCCTAACCTCCCATGCTGCTCGTGTATGAGGGTCGAGCCGTTGAACGATGAGGTGTACTAGGAGCTGATCCCAGTGATTTTCCACGAGATTGAGCTTCACCCGCAACGCTTGGAGAGGGAGGGAGGGAAACGACGCATCCTGAACTTCGAGCGCCACCGACTTAATATAACTGAAGCGATTCATCTGCAATGAGATCTTCGCCGGGAGGGTCGCCATACTGACGAGTCGGGTATACCGCGAATGTCCACACACGCCAGGCACAGTCGGGCTTCGGAGATCTTCAATGCGCGCACTACCGAGCCGCGAGAGGCTGATCGTACCGCAACACGAAAGGGCGAAAAAACAGTACCTCGTGAGTTGTGCCGGTTTGCCGAGCTCACGTGTTACCCGCGTGCCGCGCACGAATTCGTGGTGACGAGCGAGAGAAAGAGAGAGCGCTTCCGAACGCGACGCCGCGTACGCGAACCCGAGAGAGAGAGAGGAAAAGAGATAGAGTACACCGTGAGGTGTGCCGGTCCGCCGCGCTCACGTGTCACGCGCGGTGCTGAGCACGATGAGACGGAACGTCTCGAACGTTCACCGGTTGCAGCGTATGATCCCGTAGGACCGCACTGACCCCGCCGTATCCGGCTCGAAGGACCAAATGTTGAGTCACTTGCCGCGATAAACTTCCGACTGGTTTTTCCGCGGGGGGCAGGTGAAAGGAAAATTTACACCCGGCAACGGCGGCCGCGATGACCGAACGGATCGGCGCGCACAAAAGTTACCTTTCAGTCTATTTCTCACGTCTTGTTGAAAGTCGTCGGTTGCTCTGTCCTTTTACTGAGATGAACCGAATGTGTATATGTACTGCGTGAGGCACACCGTCGAGAGAATCTTTCCGTTGAAGGTGAGACCCGTCGGTCGACCCGACCGTCGTCCGTTAGACTTGCAACTGCGTCCGTCCGTGGGGGCGAGGGTCCGCCGGCAAGTGATCGAGAAACCTCTCGAAAGGCACTGGTTGATGCAGTCCGAAACAATAGTCTCACGTATTGGCTGTATGAGTTCGCTTGATATTTCACTCGAGAGGCGAGACCTGACCGTGTCAATTCTACCGAGAGCCGAAAACAAGAGAGAACCGGAAAACCGCCGAGGGAAGATAGCGCAGCGATCGACCGCGATAATTCGATGTCGCGACGCGTCGATTGTCGCCGGGGGGTGGCAGGTCCCCGATTGGTCGGCCAGGTAATGGCCGCGCGGTGAAAATTGCTGTTTGTTTTTCCGAACAAATGCCATCTTACTAAGCTTTTTTGCTAAATTTGAAACGGTTGTTCAAAATGGGCATCACAGACAACTTTTTCTCTCAATGTTTTATATAGATAAATTGCAATAAGTTCCTGTTGCCACATGCACTTATCCATTGTCTACATCGTTCTAATAATTTTGGAAAATGGTACTTTTTTTCAATGTTAAAAGTACAACCTTCTACTTCACATTTTTATATGACGTAGTCATTTCTATCAAAAAAGTTAATAATTATAGAATATAAAAAATAAAAATATAAGTTAAATTTTAAAGTAATTACTTTGCAATTTTATTTAATTTCTTTTCTTTTGAAACTTGTATGAGTAAGGTTCTAGACAGTTCTAGAAAAACCGATCACCACCGATACAGACCAATACAGACACTGCAAATGTCACTGCAAACACTGCCAACAACTGCCAAAACAGCTCTCACCGATATGAATTATACATGTATTTGTGGCATCTAGTAACGCCATCTACCACTTAGGGAGGAACTTTTGAGGATACAGTCGACCGTATTACGCTTGGAGCCCCTGACGGGCACCACCGAAATTTAATATGGCAGGCTTCACTTTCACTTTCGTGTCTCCGAGTCTCCGACGCCGACCATGCCCGATCGACGTTCGGCTTGCTTCGGCTCACGAAATGCGCGCGCATTACCCCCCGATCCTGCTTGGCCCTGCCCGCCATGATGTTTCTCCCCTTCTCCTAGGAGTTTCACCCCGTGATCCTTACCGCTATCACTCAACACGTGCAATACCGAAATCTCGAAATCTCTGCTTAAATATCCTTTTCTCACTTAAATCCGGCTCGAAGACCATTTTGTGTTCAGTATGAAGGTAACTGTGGTTGGATTTGATCGCGGAGAAAAGTATAAGTAAGGATATATGAGAAGGAAAGAGATTCCGGTAAAAAAAACGAAACTTATTCTTCGCGATGACTTCACTTTATTCGCTCCTGATGTTCGCTAGTTACAAACAGTTTCGCATAAAGCTTTCTTTTCCTCTACTCCGAATTATTAT